>CAUYPK010171232.1:0-17567 GCA_963574355.1 Loris lydekkerianus
ATACATTCAGAAAAGGAATCAGACAATTGCTACCTTGAAATATCAAGCAATAATAATAATAATGCAAAGAAAGTAATGTTCACATTATCAAATAAGAGTATGTCTATTATAGAATGCTTTGACTCTGAGATTCAGTATGGAGTCATCAGTTAACTTTTTACTATATTTTTTAAGTCTCAAAGAATAGGCAACTAATATTTATAAATAAAAGTAACAGATAATTTCGAAAAACAGGTCATGCCAAATCTTATAGACAATAGAAAAAGAAGAAATGCTTCAAATTCATTCTACTTGATCTGGGTACACCTGATATTAAAATTGAAGAAAATATATTATTATAAAGGGGAAAGTACAAACATATGTCACTAATAAATGAGGATGCAATATCCTAAACAACATATTAACAAGTTGAATTAAAAATTAATGTTTAAATAATGTACTTTGGTCAAAATTAAATTCAATTTATGTGAGAATTAGTCACTATTTGATTCACAGGGATCAATCTCTCAGTCATTTCTGATTGAGGTTATTAGAGATTTTACTTTTTTATTTCCAGTTAGTCTAGCCAAAGGTTTATCTATTTTGTTTATTGTTTTTTAAAAAACCAGCTCCTTGTTTCATTAATTTTCTGAATGATTCTTCTGTTTTTAATTTTATTAATCTCTGATTTAATTTTGGCTTTCAAACATGACACTGAAATTTCTTATATTGTAGGAAAATTACATTCAATACTTAGTGTGAATCAAAGGTCTGAAAGAAATAATCACTGACTCAAAGCAAAAAAAGAAAAATCAAATGATCACTTTTGTTGAGTTCATAAAATTCCATTGGCTAACATTAAAAGAAGCATTTGTGTGTCTAGGAGAAATGTTTGCGTGTAGAAATTTCCCCAGAAAACCAAAATTTCTTTCCTTGTACACATCCCTAATTTCTAATAGAATTAAAATTCTAAATTCTAATTGAAAACATTGCTGTATAATATTGTGCATTGGTGGTTTTGTAAGGAAACAGGAGGATTGCCAGTGGATTAGCGAAAGAAATGATAGCAATGAAGCCATACTTAATCAATACTGAGTAGTCAATTATACTTAACTACTAAATTAATGCCATGTACTGTAAGTGATAAACAGGAAGTTTATAGGAGACCTGAACCAAGTTCTCAGAGCACTTTAATGTTTTCTTGAGAACTCCAAGCAGAATCCTTTTGATCCGTTAACAGATTTTTCTATATGGCACAATAAAGAAACTGATAAATAAAAAGAATAAAGATAAATACAGAAAAAGTCACTCTCCTAATTGCTTCAGTTGCAAATGAATGACACCCACTATGAATAAATACAACTTTCAGCTCCCTGCTTCTTTTTGAAGAATGGTTCTCTTGAAAGTGTAACAATGACACCATGCTTGACTAAAATCTTTTCTACTCCCTAGCTTCCTTTTAAACATTAATCTCATCTCCCTTCATATTTTGCAAACATTCTAATAATCCTAGACTTTGCACAATTTTAGGGTTTCTAGAACACAAATAGACCTGTGTCAGAAAGCTGATAAAGTCTGTCTCCAGACCTTGCTACATCAGACCTTCAAAACAACTCAGTATTGATCTAAGTATGGCTTCATTGCTACCATTTCTTTCGCTAATCCACTGGCAATCCTGTTTCCTTACAAAACCACCAATGCACAATATTATACAGCAATGTTTTCAATTAGAATTTAGAATTTTAATTCTATTAGAAATTACGGATGTGTACAAGGAAAGAACTTTTGGTTTTCTGGGGAAATTTCTACACGCAAACATTTCTCCTAGACACTCATATCCTTCTTTTAATGTTAGCCAATGGAATTTTATGAACTCAACAAAAGTGATTATTTGATTTTTTTTTTTTTTTTTGCTTTTGAGTCAGTGATTATTTCTTTTAGAACTTTGATTCACACTAAGTGTTGAATATAATTTTCCTACAACATAAGAAATTCCAAAAGGAAAGCAATCTTCTTTTATAGTAGCACAGATGCCAGCTCTTGGGTATTTTCTCCACTAATGGTCAAAAAATGACTTTTGTCACCTCTTAAC
Organism: Loris lydekkerianus; assembly: GCA_963574355.1. Classification (NCBI taxonomy): domain Eukaryota; kingdom Metazoa; phylum Chordata; class Mammalia; order Primates; family Lorisidae; genus Loris; species Loris lydekkerianus. The sequence continues at coordinate 2,072 of CAUYPK010171232.1, forward strand.
TCCCTCTGTAAAATATGAAAGGATTCTTCTTTATAAAATTTTCACAAACACATAGAATATATTTATAATTCTACCCAGTAACTTTTAGAATGATCTAACCCATATACTTTGTAGAGACGAGGGTAGACAGATCACTTTATAATTTTCCTTAATCCCAATTTGATGTTCATTACATGAATTTTTAGAGATACTCAACCCACTTACCACTTGGTTGGAGGTACTAGTGGTAGGATTCATAGGTGAAAGGTGGAACATATAGGACAGTGGAACAAGCTGAATGTTCCTGACCTGGCGGATTATTAGAATCATCTGATAATTTATTAGCTATTCAGATTTCCAAGTGAGTCCCAGAATTGCTGATTTAGAACTTCTGGGAAAGGGATGCTGGAAGAAGAAATTTTTACAAGTTCCTCAAGTGGTTCTGATACGTAGTTAGGTTTGCAAACTCAGATTTAGAGAAAAAATTGCCTAATTCATGATAAATGCAAAATATTCCAAAATAAAGAAAATTAATTTTATTTAAAAAATCATGCCTTAAAAACCAGGAATTTATGGTTAATACATTTTAATACTATGGATAATTTATACATAAAAATTAATACAAATCCTGAAAAGCAACAATAGTATAAATATGTCCTTTATCTTCCCTTTTCTCATGAGTTGTTCATTTTAAAACATAAAATTATATCAGTGATATCTTTGTGATAGGAAGGAGTGGTTGAGTGGGAAAAAGAATAAAAATGATGGAGGAAAAAATGAATGATGAAAAAGGGAGCATTTGAAAATCACTTTTCTTTATATAGTAATTCAGTATCTTTTCCTAATTATAAAAACATTATGGGTCTATGTTCTAAACATATAGACATGTACAAAAAGGTAAACATATATAACCAGTTAATGTTTTAGAAATATATTTCTTTATTTTTTGAAATAGGATCTCCCTCTCTTGCCCAGGTTAGAGCGTAATGGCATCATCATAGTCACTGAAATTTAAAAAATATATTTCTAATCTTTCAATGAGACATATCTATAAAAATAAATTTAGGAACATGCCATATATACTGTGATATAATTTCATTTTTCATTTCACATTGTTAAAATCAGTTTTTCAAGTTAGTAAACATTGTTCTATGATGCAATTGTTAATAATAGTATATAATATTCCATCGCGTAAATGAAACTGAATAATCCCTACATTAAAACCTTTATATTATCCTTGTTTTCAATGTTATAATCAATATTACTGTGAATAATATTGCATGTAAACATTTATATATATTATTTGCTTAGAACAAACTATTAGAAGAATACAAATACATCAAAAATACAATTTGTTAATCTGATACATGTTTTCAGATTCCCTTATGGAAAATCAGCATCAGTTTATGCTGTCATTTGTACTATATTCTCATTGGGTTTATGACAACATATGTCATAATTGATAGATAAAATGGGCATTGATTTTCATTTCTTTGATTTCCAATGAAGGTAATGTTTTTTTCTAAAAGTAATATCCTTTTTGCATTTTTTTATTTATAAAGTCTATATTCTTTGCCTATTTTCTGTGGCACCCATGTTCATCTTTTTGGTAGTTTTTTAAATTTCAAAACATTTAGGAAGTAAAAGTATTTTTTGTTACATGGATGAATTTTTCATGCTGAAATGAATATATTAAATAGGGATATATATATATCCCTACTTAGCTCCCATTTGGAAGTAAGAATATGTGATGTTTGTTTCTCTATTCCTGAGATACCTTACTTAGGACATGGTCTCCAGGTGCATTCAAGTTTCTACAAAAGACATTAATAATTCCTTTTTATGGCTGGGTAGAACCACACGGTATATATATCCCACATTTCCTTTATCCATCCATCAGTTGATGGGCACTTAAGTTTATTCCATATTTTTGCAATTGTGAATTTCTCAAGTATGGGTGGCTTTTGATATAGAGACTTCTTTCCTTTTGGTATGCCCAGTAGTGAGATTGCTGGATTGAATGGTAGGTCTACTTTAAGTTCTTTGTGGCATCTCCATACTGTTTTCTGCAGAGGTGGTACTAAATTGTAGTCCAATATCCAGAAGAGTTTTTTTTCTAGGTTTTCTTCTAGAACTTTTATGGTTTCAGATCTTACATTTCAGTCTTTAATTTACCTTCCCCACATGTACCAAAGTACCCCCAGTTCTGTGGCACATGTTGTCCGCTTTCTCTCATCCTCACTTCACTCCTGCCTCATCTCTGTTGGTTCCCAGAGCTCTCTTTTAAACAGTGGCTCCAAAGATGAACATTATTTTCCACTTCCTAGCCTCTTCATGAGAGCAGTGTTATGCAGGCTGTTTCTACTTCACCATCTTGGCTGCTCTTTTTTGTAGTTGTTTTGAAGAATATTTTACATCAAAGATATTAAATGCTTTTTCATTTATATATGATGCAAATGCCTTCCTGGATTTTACTTATTTTCTAGATATTGTTTTCTTTGCAATATAGATACTTCATTTTTATGTGGTCATATTTATTACTCTTTTGTTTTGGATTTCTGTTTTGCTTTATTTCCTCTCCAACCCAAGATTAAATATATTCCAGATGTATTTTTAAAATTCTTTTTTGTTATTCCATATATTCTATATGTACGTTTTTATTTTTTTAATTTCAGGTTAGTGGGAGAGTACAAACTAAATTAAGGCATTTGTTAGGTAGAGTCCCTCTTGTAGTTGTGTCCTGTACCCCAAAAGTGTGCCATGCACCCTTACATTGTGCTCATTAAGTGGGAGCACACCAATCCCTCTCCCTCCTCCCATCTCCCCCTCCTTCCTTTACCCTCCCCCCAATTTGAATTGAGTTTTCCTCTTATGTGGGTATATATTTGGCTTCATATTAGTATTGAGCACATTGGATATTTGATTTTCCATTCTTGTGATACTTTACTAAGGAGAATGTGTTTTTTAAATTTACTTTTTAATTAAAATTATAGCTGTATACATTTGTGGGATGCAATGTGATGATTTGATATACAATGTGGAATGCTTAAATCAAACCTATAAACATAACCATCACCTAAGTTATTTTTGTGGTAAGACATTTAAAATTTTCACTTAGTTATTTTGAAATATACACTTGAATTGTGCACATTAGGCAAGATCCCACCAAATGCCTCCTCTCACCAATTGGCCTCTCCCTTCTCCTCTCCATTCCCTGCCTTCCCCATTGCTAGACTATATTTGTGTTTTATGATTCATATGAATGTGCAAGTGTTTATATATTGAATACATTGGATTATTTTTTCATTATTGAGATACTTTGCTAAGAAGAATGTGTTCCAACACCATCCAGGTAAATGTAAAAGATGTAAAGTATCCATCTTTTTTTGTAGATGAATAGTATTCCATGGTATACATATACCACAATTTGTTAATCCATTCATGGGTTGATGGGCATTTGGGTTGCTTCCATGACTTGGCAACGATGAATTGAGCTGCAATAAACATTCTGGTGCAAATGTCTTTGTGGTAAAATGATTTTTATTCTTCTGGGTAGATACCTAGTAATGGAATTGTGGGATTAAATGGAAGATAGACTTTGAAAGATATCTATAAAGAGAACTATGAAACCCTGAGAAAAGAAATAGCAGAAGATGTTAACAAATAGAAGAATATACCATGCTCATGGTTGAGAAGAATCAACATTGTTAAAATGTTCATACTACCCAAAGCAATCTACAGATTTAATGCAATCCCCATCAAAGCACAATGTCATACTTTGAACAACTTGAAAAAATAGTACTTCATTTTATATGAAATCAGATAAAAACCCTAAATAGCCAACACAATACTAAGAAATAAAAACAAATTTGGAGGCATCATGCTACCAGACTTCAGGTTATACTATAAATCTATAGTATCCAAGCTCCATGGTACTGGCACAAAAACAAAGGGTTGGGCCACATCTATGGTGCATATTTTTATCTATAATAAAAAAAATAAATTAATTAATTAAAAAAAAAATAAAATAAAAAAAAAAAACAAAGGGGTAGATATATGGAATAGAATAGAGAATCTAGAGATGAACCCAGCCACATATCGTCATTTGATCTTTGATAAACCTCACAAAAACATACATTGAGGAAAAGAATCCCTATTTAATAAATGATACGGGGAGAACTAGCTAGTGACCTGTAGAAGACTGAAACTTCCACCACTAACAAAAATTGGTTCTCACTGGATAAAAGATTTACATTTAAGACATGAAACTATAAAATACTAGAGGAGAGTACAGAGAAAATGCATGAAAATTATTGGCCTGGGAAAATATTTTATGAGGACGACCTCCCTGAAAATTACTGCAATAGCAAAAATAAATTACCAGGGTTTGATCAAGCTAATAAGCTTTTACACAGTTAAGGGTTGAATGAGCTGAACCACCAGTCCAAGAATCTCTCTAAAATTCAGGCTTTTATTAATGGTAAATAAAAAATCCTGTTTGTGGAAAAAAAAAAAAAGTGCTGTTCACACTCATATAAAGACGTATACATGTACACAATCTATATCTTGTGGTATTTTGAAAGGATGGTATTTTGGTTCTGATAGTTATCTTTTTACTACTACCTTTGAAAAAATATTCAGTTTTCCTTATTTTTGGGATAATTTTGTATTGGTGTCCCACTGAGAGCACTACTGAAATTATCTGGTACCATTTTATTCTAGTTTCTATTTACCTCATTCAGGATCTAATTTGAAGTAAGACAAAGTAGTAATAGACTGCAGAAACTACTAGTGAAGATTCATTCCCAGAATGAGATTTCTCCTTCCTAAACTGGGATTTCTGTGAGAATTGTAATTAAATAGGCCATAGGTACAGGAGAAGCATAAAAAGAATGAATGAAAAGTCCATAGACTCTGAATTGGCAGATCATAAAGCACACCTTTCAGAAGAGAGGAAACACACTTGAACATTATAATATCAACAAGGAGTATGCCAGAGAAGCCAGAGAAATGGAGGAAGTCCTGCGAAATATATTTTAAATTTAACAGAAATTGTTCATTGTGGTCAAATACACCTAATTTTTTCAGGGGACAGTTCAGTAATGTTACATACACTCATGTTGTTGTGTAACCAATCTTCATAACTCTTTATCTTGCAAAACTAAAACTCTACATCCTTAACTCCAGAGGAGCTACATTTTAAAGAAACTGAAGAAAGATTCCTCAAACAGAGAAATCTGGGCAGCTACCTTGGCCCATTCTCATCCAGGAACCTCTTGTTTATAGCTGATTCAAGAGAATTCAACTTTTTCAAAGATGAATTATATGAAGGAATAAATCTATTTTGTATATGATGACATTATGAGCAAAAAGTGTCCAACCTTTTTTTTTCTCTGTTGCATACTGGAAGAATAAATGCTACACAGTAAATAACAAACACTAAGGAGAGCCGATTAGCAAAACAAAAGGGCCGCATACATTTTGGGATATCTGACACCACAGATAAACAATAAAGTCCTCAAAAAATTAGCATGTGGCCTGCAGGCTACAGGTTGGATGTGCCTGAAGAAGAACAGAAAAACAAAAAAATTATATAGAAAGAAAATATTCCTGAAAATTATTATGAGGCAGAAGAAAATTAAAACCTAATCCTAATTTCAATACTAAAAACATAATGAAGTAATTGTATATATGAAGGAAGATAAAAACAATAATACCAGAATTCAGTGAGAGATATGAGTAAGAAGCAGTGACCAAAAGATAGGGATATGTAAATGAGAACCGTCAAGATTCAGGAAGGAAATTAATTGAAAAAAAAAGCCAGGAATGAAGACCAAATTAACAAAGACCTTGAGAATGAGTAAACAGTACAGAGCGCATAGCAAGAGTCAGATGAGTTAATGGCAACTAAATGTGTGGCGTAAAACAAATATATTTTGAAAGATTAGGGAGAAATTTTACCCATAGGTGACAGACAAAAGAGATTTAATATTAATGTATTTGAAATTTCTGAAGAAGACAAAGATAAAACAGGAGAAATATTTAAAAATATAAGTTCTCCCAGTTTGGGCAACATTGGGAGACCTCCATCTCCACAAGAAGATTTTAAAAATTAGCTGAATATGGTGGTGCACACATGTAGTCCCAGCTGCTAGGGAGGCTGAGGATTGCTTAAGCCCAGGAGTTGGAGGCTGTAGTGAGCTATGATGAGGCTGCTATACTCCAGCCTGGGTGACAGAGCAAATCCCATCTTAAAAAAAATTTTTTTAAAAGATATATAAATATAAATTTTATATATATTATATATAATATATATAAATATATATATTTCAAAAAATGTTTCTAAAATAAAGAAAAAAATAAGAAATGGCATTGCTGTTTGCTTGTGCTGGCATGAAGAAATACTGGAAGGAAACACAGGAACAAGAACAAGGAGAGTGGTTACCAGGAGGAATGAAGAGGGGAGATGGGGAGGATAAGGATAGGGATTGCAGTGAAACCTGGATTTCCCTTGGTATTTCTTTGTATGGTCTTGATTTTGGACCATTTGACTAATATACTTACTAAAAATATAGAAAAGTTTGAAAATATCCACCACATTTATAAACTATTTTAGATAATTTAGATTGTGAACTATTTGTATAGGTCTCATGTTACTTTCCATTTATTTTTACATAAGCAAAGTTCTTTTGAGGTCTGATCTCTGTAAACTGAGGATGTAGTTTGTCCTTGATCTTTTCCATTTCTCACATGGTGGCTATTAAAATTCACTCATTCATTCACCAAATGGTCATTTTCTACTACAGACTGGTCATTGTTCTAGACACTGGACTGTATCAATGGAAACATCAAAAAAGATAAATCTCCATTCTCCTGGAGTTTATATTTTAGTTTCAGGGAGAGGGTACGGAGAATAAAATACACATAAGGAAAATGCATGGATGGGGGCCTTTTGAAAATTCAATTTCCAGTTTGTTTGAAATTTTGAAACTTGAAAAAAAAAAATAATGCTTTTGCAACTATTTAAATGAGAAGTTGAGGGTGTATAAATTAGGTATTGCTCAATTTCTATCAAGAGAACTTAGAAGTTTCTTTATCTTTTATTTTCAATTTAATCTAATTTTCTTCAAAGTATTTCATGAATATAGTTTAGAAAGCCAAATAGCTCTCCAAGGTTGGTAATGAGAAACAAGAACACTTTGCTTCCCTTGGCCCTAATCTGATTGTTATACCTTGGAGGAAACCATTTTTAGTATTTTAGCTTTTCATTTTTCTGTTTATTTTTACATCTCTATAAAACATGATCATAATGCTATATTTGGACCTTTGAATTCCATAGATTATTCATAGATTCCTATTGTGCTCTCTTATATCTGCCACTCTATCCCAACATTTTTTAGTTGAATTAATATTTGGTGCTTACATTATTATGTTAAAATTATTTTTAACTTGGTCATGTTTTTAATTTTTTGTGAATTGCTAAGTCACTCATTTTTCCTTTACCTTGTTTTCTTCTTATGTACCTATTATTAATTTATCTCCTGAATCTCACCAGAAATGGAACTTTCTTTTCAAAGAGTTCAGATATATTACATAATACATTGATTTTATCTGTTTATCTTGGAGACATCACTTCTGGGAAACCTCACTCCCACGTGTGGTCTTTTGCTTTCTGGCTTTCTCACTCTGCCCTCCAGTGCTGCTCCCTCAGCTTCCTCATCCCCATTCTGAGGATTTCCATAGCCTCTTCTTCATCTCAATCTGGTGTTTCTTGAATTTCACATCTTACTAACTGTGATTTTATTCCCTTGATTGGTGGGGGAATATCTTGCGCTAATATAAGAAATTGTTCCTTGGAGTAAGATTGTTGGAGTTTTTACACATCTGAAAATATCTTTTTCTTCTCACCCTTGAATAATTGTTTGGCTGGGTATAGAAGTCTAGGTTGGAAGTCATTTTGCTATCAGATATGCAAAGGCCTTGCTAAGTTAATTAATTTTCTTCTAACTTCCCGTGTTGCTGTTACAGTGTCTGATTCAATCTTTTCAATTTTTTATTTTAGAATAATTACAGGTTCACAGGAAATTTCAAAAATTATAAAGAGTCCCTTGTATTCTTTCCTCAGCTGTCCTTGATGGAAACACTTGTGCTGTGATTGTATGATATTAAATGATACTATTTTTATTTCAATTTCTTTGCAAATGATATTCGATTTTCTTTCTAAAAATTTTGGAGCATGAAAAATTTCCCTGGAGTTATTCTGAAATTTTATGATGATGAACCTTGGTGTTGGTTTTCTTTTTTCCCACAGTCTGCTCAGCATTTGTTGGAGCTTTTCTACCCAGAAATTTTACTTAGTTCCTCATCGTTTCCTCTCTTCCACTTCCATTGCTATCTATTCTTTCTTAAAATCTATTGTTTTATTTGAAAATTATATTTCTTGAAAAATAATCTATTTAATAAATGTTTTTCCTCCTACCTTCCATCTATGAGAGGTTTTCTTATCTCCTTCTTCTATTAAATTTTTATTTCTCTTATGATATCTTAAACTTCCTTGAGTATTTTAAAATATAATCCTCTTCTTTTCTTTTCAAGAATCTTGTATATTAAAAAAAAAATTTCTTCAAGTGTTTTAACTTCAATTCCTTTGAACATGACTTCACCTCTCTGTGTTCACTTTGCTTACTCTGGGCTCTTTTTTTCCCTGTTAGAGTCTTTTCTCACATATAGGAGGAAGTGGCAGGGATCTGGAACTTTACCTTTATTTTTCTTAGTAGAAATTCATTCAAACTTCTTGTCACCTCCGCCTGCTTCCTCATCATCATCAGAGGCACCTGAGATATCAGCTCCTGACTCACTTCATGCAGGGGTCCTCAAACTGTGGCCCGCGGACCACATGAGGCGGTGTGATTGTATTTGTTCCCGTTCTGTTTTTTTACTTCAAAATAAGATATGTGCAGTGTACATAGGAAGTTGTTCATAGTTTTGTTTTTTTTTTAAACTATAGTCCAGCCCTCCAACAGTCTGAGGTACAGTGAATTGGCCCCCTGTTTAAAAAGTTTGAGGGCACCTGTGGGGGCTTGTTTCTTGGATTCTCTTCCCAGAGGCACTTAATTTTTTGCTCCCCATCTTCTAAAACTGTTTCTTTTTTGTCTGCTTTTATATCTCACTGGTCCTATTCCCTTTGTCCTTAGAAGTTAGTATTTTAACTAAACCCTTAACTTACTGCCATTTTGATAGGACATGGAAGTAAACAAGTATGTTCAAGTTGTAGGATTCACCTGGAAGTTTCTGATATAATATTTAATACCTAATTATTGCAGGTATATATGAAATGTTTTGATTACATGTATAATATTTTATAATAACCTTATGAAATTCTTTTTATAAAAATATATATATATATTTTTTGAGACAGGGTGTCATTATGTCACCCTTGGTAGAGTGCTATGGCGTCACAGCTCACAGCAACCTCAAACTCTTGGGGTTAAGCAATTCTCTTGCATCAGCCTACCAAGTAGCAGGGATTACAGGTGCCCACCACAGCGCCCAGCTATTTTTTTGTTGTAGTTGTTGTTGTGTGGGACCCGAGCTGGATTCAAACCTTCCAGTTCTGGAGTACGTGGCTGGCGCCCTAGCTGCTGAGCTACAGGCACTGAGCCAATAAAAATAAAATTTTAAACAACAAATTGTATTTACTTAGAAGCATTCAGAATGTCAACCAAACAGCTGCATTTTTTTTTTTTTTTAAATTACGAAGTGGTATTCAGTTAACAGAACCATTATTTTGTATAAGCTACAACAGAGTCAACCAAAGATAAAAAACTACCATCCTCAAACTAATTTGACCTGTGCACCAACAAGAACCTACTTAAAATTTCCATGCCAATTACAGCCCTCATACTGTACTAGGCAAGGTTAATGGCTATTGAAAATACCACCAGGACAGGGCTATCTAAAGACAAATTTAGTAGTATGTTAGCTATACAAACAAACAAACAAACAAAAAAAAAAAAAAAAAAAAAACTGCACAATTTGAAAACAAATCTTACACAGCCTTACATTTCAACTTTTTTATTTAAAAGGAGTAAGTTGTTTAACATGGGTGTTAAATGCTTTATAGACAAGAAAAGAACTGCAACAGCACCAAGTTATTCATTATCATCATCCTCTCCATCTTCCTCACCTTCCGCCTCCTCCGCCTTTCTCTTGCTTTTTTCAGTCTTGATGACCTCCTTTTTTGCTGCATCAAGCTTTCCTTTAGCTCAGTCTGCTGGGTCTGCAGCAATATCCTTTTCGTAGTTCTCCTCCAGCGTTGCGGCCCTCTTTCCATCAGGCTGCTGCCACCCACAGCGGGGCTACTCCACATCTCTCCCAGCCTCTTTGCAGGTTCACCAATGGATAGACTGGGATGTTCTCCTTTGATTATTTTTGGTGACACTCAGAACAGAACAAGAAAAAGGCTGAAGGAGACCTCTTGGGTGCACTGGGCTCCTCGAACATCATTTCTGCTCCCCTTTAGGAAGGTTATAGGTTTCCTTTTCTCTTTCATAATGGGCGCTGTCTGCCTTTGCCATATCTTCAGATTTTCCTTTCTCTTTAGCAGACATGGTCTCCCCCCGTCTCTGAGCACGTCTTGGAAAACTCTGAGAAGTTGCCTCTGGGTGCTGCTTCTTGTGCTCCTCCTGACAAGTTTGCACAAATTATGTGTGCCATGACATTTTGCTTCTCTGCTTCTCAGGACTCCTCCAACATGTTTAGTTATTTCCTGGCTCTCACTTGCCCTGTCCCTGTCCCTGTCCCTGTCCCTGTGGAGCTAAAGATATCTCATTGGCTCTGAGAGCAGAGCCAGATGAGCCCCCACCCCGACTTGTAAAAGCAATTTACATTTAAGCCAATTATCTTGTATTTCTTAGGTAGATGATGATTTTTCTCTTTTGTACATTTGAAAAGAAACTTCTTCATTCACTAGTGCTTTTAAAATTGTTTATACATAATTTTACCCATTTATTTTTCTTATCTCAGTTCATTGGCTAGTATTTTAAAGTTATTTTAAATAACTTTTTTTAGTTTAAATAAACTTACAAATAGGTTTATAAGTTAAATAACTTATTTTAGGCAATTTCTTGTATTTTCTTGATAGAAAATAATTTGACTTTCCCAATTTCAAATTTGAAGGTTTTTCTTGTCTTACTTCATGGCTATCACTATAAAAATATTAATTAAAACAATATATAGTCTTTTAGTTATATCTTAATGATTAGTCATTTTTTTGCCCCATAGAGTTTGGTCATTGTCACAAATTATCCTGTCTTGCATTAGTGAACATTTTGCTATCCTTAGTTTAGTCCTAGTGTTTTTAAAGTTAGAAATGAATATTCAATTTTCTTTAAATCCACTTTGGCATTTATTATTTCATTCAGATGTTTGTTCTTCTTTAGTCAGTCAAGATGTATTTATAGAGTCCATTCTCCAGTATTGTATTTACTTATTTTTATTTAAGATTAATGAATGAGGGTATAAATGTTCAGATTATAATGTTTGTGTTTGTTAGGTGACATCTCTGTTACAGTTGTGTCTTGTGCCCCTGGAGGTGTCCCATATACCTTGTACTCATTAGAGCATGCCAATCCTACTCATTCTCTCTTCTCCTCCTTCCCTTCTCTCCCCTACTCCCAACTTGAATTAAATTGAGTTTTTCTCTCATGTGGGTGTGTATTAGTTCTTGTACTGACTCCATATTAGTATTGAATACTTTGGATACTTGCCTTTCCATTCTTATCATGCTTTACTAAAGAGAATGTTCTCCAACTCTATCCAGGTTAATATAAAAGCTGTAAATTTTCCATCCTTTTGTGGCTGAATAGTATTCCATAGTATACATGTACCACAATTTATTAATGCATTCATGGGTTGTTGGGCACTTGGGTTGTTTCCATATCTTGGTGATTGTAAATTGAGCTGTGACAAATAATCCAGTGAAAATTTACTTACAATAAAATTATTATTTTTTTCTTCTGGGTAGATGACTGGTAATGGGATTGTGGGATCAAATCGAAGGTCTATTTTTAGTTCTTTGAGGATTCTCCATACCTCTTTCTAAAGAGGCTATATTAGTTTGCAATCCCACCAGCAGTGTAAAAGTGTTCCCTTCTCTCAACATCCATACCAGCATCTACAGCTTTGGGACATTGTGATGTAGGCTAGTTTCTCTGGGGTTAAGTGATACGTCAAGGTGGTTTTGATTCACATTTCTTTGATGATTGGGGATGATGTGCATTTTTTCATGTTTGTTAGCCATTTATCTATCTTCCTCAGAGAAGGTTCTGTTCATGTCTCTTGTGCAGTGATAGATGGGATTGTTTGCTCTCATTTTGTAAGTTAATTTGAATTCTCTATACATATGAGTTATCAACTCTGTCAGGTTTATAATGTGGAAATACCTTTTTCTATTCTGAAGATTGTCTACTTGCTTTAATTGATGTGTCCTTTACTGTGTAGAAGCCTTCAGTAACATTTAATTCTCATTTTCTTTGTAGTTAAACTTTCTAGATGATGTAGTTCAAGTAGATGTATATTGCTATTTCTGTTGTTTGGATCTTTAAGATTTTAATAACCAGTTGTTTTCTCAGTAAATTATCTGCTTACTACCTTGAACATTGCAGTGCTTTCTCAGAAATGAAAGTTTAAATCACCTCACAGTGTCTTCTTTTCCTTTACCTCTCTCAGCACTGATGTATTTCTTCAATTTTATAATTTAAATACCCCTTGTCTACTTTCCCTGCTGACCCCTTGGATCTTATTTATATATTCCTTTTACTATGGTCAGAATTCTGAAACAATTGAATTTATTACTTGTGTTTAATTTTCATTTTATCTCAAATTTGTATGTAAAAATCATATATCTGTTTTAAAAGTTTGCCTTAAATTCTTCAGAAGAATACAAAATAAATATATGCCTTTTGAAAAAATTTTAAAAGTTACATTATTCATTTGAAAAATAGCCAGACAAAACTTGAGCATTGTAATAGCAATATGCTCTATAGAAAAGTGAAAAATGGCAGACAATGATAGTCATCCATCAAATATATGCAAATTTCCATTGACTTTCTCAACAACAAGCTGATAAAAACACACGCATTATTTATACAATCTGTAGTTCTCTACTAAGTTCTTCGTCTTCCCTCTAGTTCTATCTATAACATTGCAAAGGTTTTTATTAGAAAATAGAACTTCTCTTATGCTTTGTAAATATCATTCTTTTCAGTGAAGGCTTTTATTCTATCATCTATCCTAGTACTCTTTTATGCAAAAGGGGCCATTTTCCTTGAAGAAAAATTTTGTGTAGATTACCATTTTATTAGTAAATGTACATTATGGCTGATTTGCTATCATTCCTCACATTTAGGACTACCTGCCTAAGGGAGGGCATAGTGAATAATGGTAGAAAATTAAAGAATGTTGCACTTGTGCCGAAAACTTAATTTTTTTCTTTAAAAAAAAATTAAATCATAGCTGTGTACATTAATGCAATCATGGGGTACATGTGCTGGTTTTATATACAATTTGAAACATTTTCATCAAACTGGTTAACATAGCCTTCATAACATTTTCTTAGTTATTGGATTAAGACATTTATAGCCTACATTTAGTAAATTTCACTTGTACCCTTGTAAGATGCAGCATAGGTGTGGCCCCGCCAATTACCCTCCTTCCACCCATCCTTCCCCCTCCCCTCCCCTCCCTCTCCCCTTTCCCCATATTCTTGGGCTATAATTGAGTTATAGCTTTCATATGAAAGCTATAAATTGGTTTCATATTAGGGCTGAGAACATTGGATACTTTTTCTTCCATTCTTGAGATACATTGCTAAGAAGAATATGTTCCATCTCCATCCATGTAAACATGAAAAAGGTAAAGTCTTCATCTTTCTTTAAGGCTGCATAATATCCCATAGTGTACATATACCACAATTTATTAATCCATTCGTGGATCAATGAGCACTTGGGCTTCTTCCATGACTTAGCAATTATGAATTGGGCTGCAATAAACATTCTGGTACAAATATCTTTGCTATAATGTAATTTTTGGTCTTCTGGATATATGCCTAGTAGAGGAATTGGAGGATCAAATGACAGGTCTATTTTTAGATCCCTAAGTGTTCTAAGTGTTCTTTCCAAAAGGAATGTATTATTATGCATTCCCACCAGCAGTGTATAAGTATTCCCTTTTCTCCACATCCATGCCAATATCTCTGGTTTTGGGATTTTGTGATGTGGGCTAATCTTACTGGAGTTAGATGGTATCTTAAAGTAGTTTTGATTTGCATTTCTCTGATGATTAAGGATGATGAGCATTTTTTCATATGTCTGTAGGCTGTGTGCCTATCTTCTTCAGACAAGTTTCTCTTCATATCCCTTGCCCACCCTGAGATGGGATTTCATTTCTGAGAAAGCACTGCAATGCTCAAGGTAGTAAGCAGATAATTTACTGAGAAAACAACTGGTTATTAAAATCTTAAAGATCCAAACAACAGAAATAGCAATATACATCTACTTGAACTACATCATCTAGTAGTTCACCCACCTTGTTCTTTTGTTACTAATATGTTTGAGTTCTCTGTGGATTCTGGCTATTAAACCTTTGTCAGAAACATAACCTGCAAATATCTTTTCCCATTCTGAGGGCTGTCTGCTTGCTTTACTTACTGTGTTCTTGGCTGTGCCCAAGCTTTTTTGTTTGATCAATCCCAAACCCAGCAGAAGAAAAGAAATAACCAAAATTAGAGCAGAATTAAATTAAATTGAAAACAAAAGGATTATACAACAGATCAATAAATCAAAAAGTTGATTTTTAAAAAAGGTCAATAAACTGGATAAACCTTTGGCTAACCTAACCAGGAAAAAAAAAGTAAAATCTCTAATTTCATCAATCAGAAATGGTAAAGATGAAATAACAACAGACTCCTCAGAAGTTCAAAAAATTCTTAATAAATATTACAAGAAACTCTATTCTCAGAAATACAAAAATCTGAAGGAAGTAGACCAATATTTGTAAACATGCCACTTTCCTAGACTTAGCCAGAATGAACTGGAAATGTTTAACAGGCCTATATCAAGTTCTGAAATAGCATCAACTTTCCAAGTCTCCCCAAAAAGAAAAGCCTGGGACCAGATAGCTTCACATGAGAATTCTACCAAACCTTTAAAGAGGAACTAGTACCTATATTACTCAACCTTTCACAAAATATAGAAAAAGAATGAATGCTACCCAAAACATTCTATGAAGCAAATATCACCTTGATCCCCAAACAAGGAAAAGACCCAAGAAGAAAAGAAAATTATAGACCAATATCACTAATGGATATTAATGCAAAAATATTCAACAAGATCCTAGCAAACAGAATCCAGCAACACATCAAACAAATTATACACCATGACCAAGTGGGTTTTATCCAAGGGTCTCAAGGCTGGTTCAACATATGTAAATCTATAAATATAATTCATCACATAAACAA
>CAUYPK010171233.1:0-14146 GCA_963574355.1 Loris lydekkerianus
AACAAGTTAAGGGCAAGATTCTTGCCAAGAGGATTAATGTCTGTATTGAGCATATTAAGAACTGTAAGAGCCAAGATAGCTTCCTAAAAACACATGAAGGAAAATGATCAGAAAAAGAAGGAAACCAAAGAGAAAGGCACCTGGGTTCAACTGCAGTGCCCGCCTGCTCCATGCAGGGAAGTACACTTTGTGAGGACCAGTGGAAAGGAGGCTGAGCTGCCAGAACCAATTCCCTATGAATTCATAGCATAATGGACGTACAGTGTAGCACACAGGAGAACCAAGAGAACCAGCTGACAGGAACACAAGGTGCTAGAACCTGTTCCCTGTGAATTTGTGGTGTAATAGCATGGCAAGTTTGGTCACAGCCAATGGCAAGGCCCCTGAGCTTCTGGAACCTATTCCTTATGAATTCATGGCATAATAGGTGTTAAAAAAAAAAATCGGTCTTCAGTTCCTCTGTCTGTCCTTTGTGTTTCCCAGGAACCACTTCTTTTTGACTATTCTACCAAGGCCATTTCACTCATTCTCAGGGGCTCAAAAACACTGTATATACAGATGACACAAATCTTCTGGTTTCAAGAGCTTTCTTAGGTTCTGCTTGTAGTTCCTCATTTCTCACTGGGCATCTTCACTGGCAAACCACAAATTCTCAACTATGTATACAACCCAACATGCCTATGACCAATACCAGAATCCTTGCCCAGACTCCCCTTTCCCATTACCACTGTCACAAGAAACTACCTGTTTCTCATTTGATCCTCCCAAACTTAATCAATGGCATCACCATGGACTCAGCATCCACATCAGAAGCCTGAACTATTCCTACTGTCTGTAATCAAGCCCTGTCTGTCTTAACGTCTTACCTCCCAAAATCCTTCCTACTCTGGGCAGCGCTCAGTGGGTAGGGTGTCAGCCACATAGACCAAGGCTGGCGGGTTCGAACCCAGCCCAGGCCAGCTAAGAAATCAACAATGACAACTGCAATGAGGAAATGACCAGGCACTGGTGGGCTCTGTAGTCCCAGCTACCTGGGAGACTGAGGCAAGAAAATCGCTTAAGCCCAAGAGTTTGACGTTGCTGTGAGCTGTGATGTCACAGTACTCTACCAAGGATAACAAATTGAGACTCTGTCTCAAAAAAAAAAAAAAAAAAAAAAAAAATCCTTCCTACTCCTCCCAACTCCTTCCATTCCCACTGCTGCCATTTTAATTTTTGGTCTTCAGCGTCTCTTACTCAAATGACTGCAGTGACACAACTGATTTCTCTAACTCTACCTTTCCAGTTTTTTCCCTTCTAGGCCACAAGTCCTACACTATATTCATCCCAGGCTACTTCCTATTCTTCAACACTTCATGCACTCGCCAAACTTTTGGTTGTCTGGAAATCTAATTACCTACAAACCTAAACTTGAAGAACTTATCTTTTGGCTTTACTGTGGCAGTCCTGTGTTTCACTGCTGCCAAGTTCACTGCTTGGACTTTAAGACAGCTTCTTTCAAAAGAACCCCTATATTAATATTCACATAATTCAACATGAAATAGTATTTATATAACTGTCCTCCTTATCTCCCTCTCCCGTGACAGAAAGGCCATTTATTTTGTTAGAATCCATTTCTTCTTACCTGATCAGGACATTCTTTCATTCCAACAATTAAAGGCACAAGACAGGAGGAAGTAGGCACACAGTTGGGAAGAAAAAAGAGGGAGAACATTCTCTCTTCCCCCTACATTTACTACTAAGGTGTCAAAGAGAATGCAGCAAATTGTGTGTGTCTCTAATCCTCCCCCAGACTCCAAGGAGAAAATTCTGTCTTTGGTCCTTCAAGCTCTTCTTCTTTCCCTTGCCCTTCTACAGGAACTTGGACTTTCTATTAAATTTCCTGGGAGCTCATTGTGTAGTTAATTGTGGTTCTTACTACAGATAATGTGAAAATAGAAACTATCTGGTCCAATTCACATTTAGAGGACAGAGGGCTATTTGTAGGTGGAGAAAGAAAGGGGGGAAAAGTGAGAAAAGAGAATCTCTGCGTGACACTGGCTTAGTAAGTTTTAAACGAGTAAGGAGCTGACACTCCTAAGTCTGCAAGAGCCCTGGGAAAGCTGTGAGGTCCAGGAGATACTGTGAGTTCTAGAGGAATGAAGAGAATTTTAAGAAGTGCTGTTGTAACAAACTGGATCTTTGTTGACATCTTTGGAAAAACTCCAGCGAGGATTTAGATGGTGGACCGTTTCTGAGACTCCAACACAGCAACTGGGCTGTGAGCGGACCCAACTTACATCTTGGTTGCAAATGTAACTGTTTCAGGCATGCAAACACTTGTACTTAAGAAATATTAACCCTAGAAAGTTAGGAATACGGGAACTTAATTTTTAAAAAGTTGTTCTCCATCCCAATATTATGTCGGTTCCAAAACTACTTCTAAATTAGTCCCTGGTTACAGCTCCTCTTTTTCTCTTACTTCCCACAACTAGACATTCAACCTTATCTTTTAGATACCACCTTTTCTTCTTTTCTAATCATTCCAACATTCCTCACTCTAGCCTTGCTAAATTTCCACTCAGCCACTGTCTGTCCTCTTATACAACATCTTTAAATCATCACCTCCCCGCCTCATTTTCCTACTTCCCTATCACTTTTGATGGGCCCATTTCTCTGGGTCCATTATAGCATTTATCTTAAATTTGTCCCTGCTTTCTATCTCTAATTTTTAACATTATTTGCCTTTTTCACTGTGCTTATGTCTGCACTAGTGGTGCAATGCACCGGTGGATTAAACCACTGGTGTCCCAGCACAAATTAAGGCAATTGCAAGAAATGGTATTAGCAGCCATTGCATTTTTCACTGCCACACACTCGCAATTAAAAACAGAAATGAAATCAGAAAAAGGGAAAAAAGTTTCATTTAGCAATGCCCTTGATGAAGCAGTAAGAATTACTGATTTTATTAAATTACAAGTAAGTGCCTTTTTCACATTCTGTGTGATAAAGTCGGAAGTAAACAAAAAGCGCTTCTGCTACAAAGTGTAATAGCTGAACCAGACAAGGCTGTCCATTGTCTCCACTGTTCTTTAACATTGTAATGGAAGTCTTAGCCATTGCAATTAGGGAAGAAAAGGAGATCAAGGGTATCCACATAGGGTCAGAAGAGATCAAACTTTCACTCTTCCCAGATGATATGACTGTATATCTGGAGAACATCAGGGATTCTACTACAAAACTCTTAGAAGTGATCAAGGAATACAGCAGCATCTCACGTTACAAAATCAACACCCATAAATCTATAGCCTTTATATACACCAACAATAACCAAACCAAACAAACATTCAAGGACTCTATTCCTTTCACAGTAGTGCCAAAGAAGATGAAATATTTGGGAGTATACCTAACAAAGGACGTGAAAGATCTCTAAAAAGAGAACTATGAAACTCTAAGAAAAGAAATAGCCGAAGATGTTAACAGATGGAAAAACATACCATGCTCATGGCTGGGAAGAATCAACTTCATTAAAATGTCCATACTACCCAAAGCAATATATAATTTTAATGCAATACCTATTAAAGCTCCATTGTCATATGTTAAAGATCTTGAAAAAATAATACTTCATTTTATATGGAATAAGAAAAAACCTCGAATAGCCAAGAAATTACTCAGAAATAAAAACAAAGCAGGAGGAATCACGCTACCAGACCTGAGACTGTACTATAAATCAATAGTGATTAAAACAGCATGGTACTGGCACAAAAACAGAGAAGTAGATGTCTGGAACAGAATAGAGAACCAAGAGATGAATCCAGCTACTTACCGTTATTTGATCTTTGACAAGTCAATTAAAAATGTTCAGTGAGGAAAAGATTCCCTATTTAACAAATGTTGCTCGGTGAACTGGCTGGCAACTTGTAGAAGACTGAAACTGGACCCACACCTTTCACCATTAACTAAGATAGACTCTCTCTGGATTAAAGATTTAAACTTAAGACATGAAACTATAAATACTTGAAGAGAGTGCAGGGAAAACTCTTGAAGGAATTGTCCTGGGTGAATACTTTATGAGGAGGACTCCCCAGGCAATTGAAGCAGTATCAAAAATACACTACTGGGACCTGATCAAACTAAAAGGCTTCTGCACAGCCAAGAACACAGTAAGTAATGCAAGCAGACAGCCCTCAGAATGGGAGACGATATTTGCAGGTTATGTCTCCGACAAAGTTTTAATAACCAGAATCCATAGAGAACTCAAACATATTAGCAAGAAAAGAACAAGTGCTCCCATCTCAGGGTGGGCAAGAGACTTGAAGAGAAACTTCTCTGAAGAAGACAGGTGCACGGCCTACAGACATATGAAAAAATGCTCATCATCTTTAATCATCAGAGAAATGCAAATTAAAACTACCTTGAGATACCATCTAACTCCAGTAAGATTAGCCCATATCACAAAATCCCAAGACCAGAGATGTTGGCGTGGATGTGGAGAAAAGGGCACACTTCTACACTGCTGGTGGGAATGCACACTAAACGTTCCTTCTGGAAGGATGTTGGAGAATACTTAGAGACCTAAAAATAAATCTGCCATTCAATCCTATAATTCCTCTACTAGGTATATACCCAGAAGACCAAACAATCACATTATAACAAAGATATCTGTACTAGAATGTTTATTGCAGCCCAATTCATAATTGCTAAGTCACGGAAGAAGCCCAAGTGCCCATCGACCCACGAATGGACTAGCAAATTGTGGTACATGTACACCATGGAATATTATGCAGCCTTAAAGAAAGATGGAGACTTTACCTCTTTCATGTTTACATTGATGGAGCTGGAACATATTCTTAATAAAGTATCTCAAGAATGGAAGAAAAAGTATCCAATGTACTCAGCCCTACTATGAAACTAATTTATGGCTTTCATATGAAAGCTATAACCCAGTTATAACCTAAGAATAAGGGGAATGGGGAGAGGGAGGGGAGGGAGGGGGTAGGATGGATGGAGGGAGGGTGATTGGTGGGATTACACCTGCGGTACATCTTACAAGGGTACATGTGAAACTTAGTAAATGTAGAATATAATTGTCTTAACACAATAACTAAGAAAATGCCAGGAAGGCTATGTCAACCAGTGTCAACCAGTGAAAATGCGTCAAACTGTTTATAAAACCAGTGTATGGTGCCCCATGATTGCATTAATGTACACAGCTATGATTTAATATTAATTTTTTTTAAAAAAAAGTATAATAGCTGTCCCGAGGAAAAACCCTTGGACGACGGCTCGAACTGTAAGCTAAACTATCTGGCCTTTCTGTGGTACACCATTTTTACTTAAAAAAACAAATATAGTGGCTTAAGCATTTGGCAGGTATTGTCTCCAAAAAAGAACAGATTAGGCTCATCAAGGAAAGAAACTGATAGTATTTGTAGCAAATAACAAAATTTGAACTTTCAAGTGAAAATCAGAATTTTGGAAAATTTGTATCTGCCACAGTGAGCTTGAAAGCCTCCCAATAGTAAAGGGCTTTTGCAACAAGATCTCAGGTGATATTAACCAATGTGGGTATGTTTTAATGTTATCTAATAAATGTGTTAATATTTTGAAAGCCTACACAATTCAGTGAACCAATATTTTTCCAGTGACCAAGACATGATGAATCAAAATTATGCACAGGTAAAATATTCAAAGCCCAAGGGAAACCAATGGATTTGAATGTGCAGAGTAGGAAACACACATTGATCTGCTTTCAGAGTCCACATTTAAGTACACTTTAAGACGCTACCTCTTGGTATATTTTAGTGAATATTCACAAGTATTTGAAAAGACTACTAAAATACTCCCCCCTTTCCTACTATATTATTAGTTCTGGGAAGCTGGATGTTTTTCATACGTTTCAGCCAAAACAATGTATCACAAAAAGATTGAAAGCAGACTTAGACTTGAGGATCCAGATGAATTCACACATTCCAAGACAGTAAAGAGATTTGGGAAAATGTGAAACAAGAAACTCTTCCCAGTGAAATTCTTGTTCGTTTCTGGCAATGTATTTTTCATGTACACACGTAAACATGCTCTGTTAACATTCAATATTGTTAGTATTAAATAATAAATTCTTTAAAATATCTACATTTTAATTTCCAATATGATAAATATCAATAGATACAACCCACAATTAATTCAGGTTCCTCAATAATTTATGAGACCAACAAGTTTGAGAACAGTTGTTTATACCATTACTACCAGCACTTTGGGGGGTGGGGGTCCTTTTTCACATAATGTCATGGTTTACTACCTCATTATTTTATATTTTTTAGCATTATTTTCTGAAACACAGACAAGAAGCAGACACTATATCTGAAGCTCCCTGGGAAATTTAGGTACTAAAGAAGTATTTAAAGAACGTACTCAGTACTATTATGAAACCAATATATAATCATGCACACTTTCATATAAAAGATAAAACACAGCTTAGCCCAGGATGAAGGAGGAAAGAAGGGGGAGAGGAGAGACGAGGGAAGAGGCCAGGTGGAGGGAGGGTAATAGGTGGACCTCACCTATAGTGTATATTGCAAGGGTACACGTCAAATTATTAAGAGTAAAGTATAAATGTCTTAACACAATAAGTACGTGAGTGAGGTGAAGGCTATGTTAACCAGTTTGATGTAAGCATTCCAAATTGTATATAAAATTAGCACATTGTACCCCATAAATGCATTAATGTATACAGTTATGATTTAATTTAAAAAATTGTTAAAAAATAATAAAAGCTATTTCTGACAGGAGATGTGATAAAAAAAAATGTATTTAATAAATACTAAAGCAAAATAAAGCTGCAAAGTTTTTACAAGGTATTCCCTTTTAATAAAATTCATTTAAAGTAAAAAAAAAAAAAAAGAGTTCTAGCCAGACCAGCTCACCCACAAAAGCTGTGTGTACTGGTGAGATGAGGCACAGTGAGATGATGCCCTGCAGGGGGAGAGCAGTGCCGGAGAGACAAAGTCAGCTGCCTAGTGTGTGGCAGGTGATTGCGTGCTCACAGAGTGCTTTCTCAAAGAGGCAGGATTTAGTTACCATTTGGAGTGAATCCTACCAGGAGGCCACCATACAAAACTGAAGGACATGCAGCCCAGCCCCTTGCAGCTCATCTGATGTCTTCTTTAGGAGAGCCCTACCCTGCCATCCCTGAGCCAGGGTCATCCCCACGATATCTACTCTCCCATGGGGGAGGGCGAGGGAACTTGAGGCCTAATGGACCTTTTCCTGAGAATTCAGTGTGTCCTTCAGAGACTTCCTTATTCTTGCCTTTTCTGAGTTCCTCCTCCTCAAGCACCTTCCATGATCACAAAGCTGTAAAACATTCTCCCCTCCTGCAAGTGTCTCCTGAGTGTGAGGCTGTGATAGAAATTCATAGTTTAGGGAAATCATAAATTCCTTGGGGAGTTCTAATGCTGGCATCCCTGTGTCTCCAAGTGGGCAGTGCTGATGCTGTGCCCTCCTGGCCCAGGTGAGAGGCAAAGGCAGATCAGGGCCAGACTGAACCAAGGAGGGCTGCCCTGGGAACTCTCAGAGAGACACATGTGTAGTGCTGCTCCAAAGTCACACCATGACCTAGAGACCACCATAGAGGCCAATCCAGCTGCAACTATAGTTGATCACTAGTCTTTTGCCAGTGGTAGGGTCTTGAAGGTGTATGATTCCCACTGTTAATGGAAAACTAAGAAAAAAAGCAAGCTAGGAGTAAGGTCAGCTCTCTACTTTGAAAGGAGATTTTTTTCCAAAAGATGAGTTCTTGCCTTCTGCCTCCAAGTTCTCCAAGGGAGATAGAGGGGTCCTAACCCAGGGAAGCTCTGAGACTTACATACAGACTATATCAAGAGGGTGCCTCTACTTGTATTATTTACCTTTCCTTGCCTCTGGATAAAGTGCAATCCTCTTACAGAAAATCCTCTTACTCATAAAAAAGATGTTTCAGTCCATGAAAGGGTCCCTGAGCCTAAAACAGTCTGGACACATTGGAGAAACTTAAAATTAAAAAAAAGCAAACAGCTACCTGCTTTCATTCTTAAATGATTCAAGATGAAGTATAAAATAAAGTTCTATTGTTCTAATGTTGAGGAAGGGTACAAAGAAATTATTAGTGAAAAGAGCCATGTCGCCCTATTTGTAGGGTGTACACACCAATTCTTGAGGGGGCAGAAATGGCAGAGACAGCAGAGGCCCACAGTCTCATCAAGCAAAGGGTGCTGCCCCTAACAATGAGTCCTTGCAAAATTTTGCCACAGCCTCCTTTGTCATCTGGTTCACTCCTCACAGCCTATCTATACAGATAGGAATTGTAGAGATACTTACTTTATAATTTTTTAGAGAAGAGTAGGACTCTGAGACATGGGTGACTTGGCCAACTCATGTCTAACTAATGGCCCCACATTCTGTGTCTTGAGGTGGGGACACAGGCAAGAGGAAAGAAGAAGGAGTCATACAGAGAAGAGGAGCTTTTCTTTGCTTTTTCTTTTCTTGAGACAGAGTCTCGCTCTGTTACCCAGGCTAGAGTACCTTGGCATCAGCCCAGCTCACAGCAACCTCAAATTCCTGGGTTTAAGTGATCCTCCTACCTCAGCCTCTCAAGGACCTGGGACTACAGGTGTCCACCATAACGCCCAGCTAATTTTTCTATTTTTAGAGATGGGGTCTCACTCTTGCACAGGATGGTCTTGAACTCTTGAGCTCAAGGGATCCTCCCACCTTAGCCTCCCAGAGTGCTGAGATTATAGGCATGAGCCACTGCACTGGCCTAGAAGAAGAAATTTTTACCAAATGGTGGCATAACAACTGGATATTCACATGCAAACAAATTAAGTTAGATCCCTACCTCACACCATACGCAAAATTAACTCAAAATGGATCAAAGACCTACATGTATCAACTAAAACTATGAAACTCTTAGAATAACATATAAATATAAATCTTTGTAATCAAGAATTAAGCATTTTATAAAGATATGACACTGAAGTCACAAGAAACAAAAGGAAAAATAGATAAATTGAACATCATCAAAATTAAAGACTTTTGGAATTCAAAGAACACTATCAAAAAATGAAAATACAGCAACCCTCTCTTGTGTCCCCTTCTGTGTCTATGAGGAAGCCTTGTTGCTATTAACTCAATGCTGATCAGGCGGCGCCTGTGGCTCAGTGTGTAGGGTGCCAGCCCCATATGCCAAGGGTGGCGGGTTCAAACCCAGCCCCAGCCAAACTGCAACAAAAAAATAGCCAGGCGTTCTGGCAGGTGCCTGAAGTCCCAGCTGCTTGGGAGGCTGAGGCAAGAGAATCGCGTAAGCCCAAGAGTTAGAGGTTGCTGTGAGCAGTGTGGCGTCATGGCACCCTACCCGAGGGCAGTAGAGTGAGACTCTGTCTCTACAAAAAAAAAAAAAAAAAATCAATGCTGATGATATACTCTGGTTTCTCTTCACATCATATAAATCCTTCACCTTTTAAATCAACACTGATGCAAAAGAAAGAAAGAAAAGAAAAGAAAAGAAAAGAAAAGAAAAGAAAAGAAAAGACTCAACAGAATGGGGGAAAATTTTTGCAAATCACCATCTGATAAAGGACTTGCAGCTAAAGAACTCACAACTCAACAATAAAAAGATAAATAATCAAGTTTAAAAGTGAGCACAGGATATGTATAGACGTTTCTTCAAAGAGGATATACAAATGGCCAATAAGCATGTGAAAAGAGTCTCAACATCACTGACAATCATGAACATTCAAATCAAAACTACAATGAAATACCACTTCACACTCTCAAAGGTGTTTAGAATTTTTGAAAAAGACAAAAACAGGTGTTGGTGAGGATGTGGAGGAACCCTTGTATGCTGCTGGCGAGAGTATAAAATGGCACAGCCTTAATGGAAAACAATATAGCAATTTCTTAAAAGCAAAGCAGAGTTACCACATGACACAGCAATTCTACTCCTGGACATACATCCAAGAGATATGGAAGCATATGTCCACACAAAGACATGTATGTTCAAAGCAACATTATTTATAAAAGATAAAAAGTAGAAACAACCCAATGTCCATCAACTAATCAATGTATAAACAAAATTTAGCATGTCTATTCAGTGAAATATCATTCAGTATTAAAAACAAATGTACCAACCATCAGGACAGAATCTGTGACTAACAGGGAAGAAAGAGGGTATGAGAAGAAAGAGACACTTGGCGGGAGGAGGAGCAGTCCCCTGGTTATGACTATGCCCAGCCAGTGATGGTGTTGACCCTTAGTTCAGTCTGTGTCTGGTGGGACAGAGTGCAGAACCCCTGGCTCTGACAGCACCCACAGTGGGAGAGTGGTTGCCCTGTGTGGACTGAGTTTGACAGACAGGGCTGGTATCCAGCCCCTGCTAGGCCTGCAATCAGAGGCTTGGCAGGCATGGACTGAAACCTGAGGGGAAAAGTGTGGTCCCCTGACTCCAACAGAACCCTTGAGCAGTGGCTTGCTGGGTGTGAACCAAGACCTGAGGGCAAGGGTGTGGTCCCGTCTCCAGCGGGCTGGTGAGCAGAGGCTTATCGGGTGAAGACTGAGACCTGGAGGTGGGGTGTGGTGCCCTGACTCCAACAGAGCCTGTGAATAGAGAGAGGCTTGCCAGGCATGGAGTGAGACTGGCAGATGGAGGCGTGGTCCTCTGATTCCAACTGGTCTAGCAAGCAGAGGCTAGCTGGGTGTGGACTGAGGTGGGAGCATGGCCCCTGGCTCTAACTGGGCCTGTGAGTAGAGAAGTGGACAACTGTGTGGACTGAGTTTGGTGGGCAAGAGTGTGGATCCCTGGCTCCAGTGGTGCTGTTGGAGACCCTTTAATCCCTCTGTTCAGTAGAATTTGCACTGCCTGAGACAATTTAATAGGAACTCGTATCTGGGGCTTTCCACTTGGGGACATTCTGAGGTTGACCTTTGAAGTTCTATAGCAGAAAAGAACTGAAGGGTGGGGACTGGGCACCACAGCTGTTTGTGTCTCTTCACAGTCGAGATTTAAACCTAATACTGTGGCTTCTTAGGACAGGGTAGAGGTTGGCTGATATCAAAACAGAGCTAGCTTGTGCTATCTCACCAAGTAGGTCTTCAGAGTCTCTGGCAAAAAGGCTGAAAGGGAGCTTTGTAAGGTTGTAGGAGATAAGCCACAGTTACAAAACCTAGTGCTTTGGTAAGGGGCTATCTCTACTACCTGGGAACCTCAATTCAATCTCAACCTACCAGTTCTAATAACCAAATGGTGGAAAATAAACATGGTGTGGACCCAATAGAAGAACTCTGTCAACATGAATGACCAGAGTAGATCAAACCCCCCACCCCCAATAAATGACAAAAGAGATAAAACTGAAGATGCCATGTATAGACAAAGGGCAGCAATGTCAGAAATTGAATTCAGAATATGGATGGCAAATAAGATAAATAAAATGGAAGAAAAGATAGAAATTGAATTCCAAAGAGTAGTTCTAAAGTTGTCTCAAGAAATTAATGAATTCAAAGCCCAAGTCACCAAAGATATGGACATAATGAGAAAAGAAGTAGCAGAGCTCAAGGAAACAAAAAGGTTATTTGAGTAGCTCCGAAATACAGTAGAATCCCTCAGTAATAATAGAGTTGACCAGACAGAAGAAAGGTTCTCTGAAACTGAAGACAAAGCTTTTGAACATTCCCAAATGCTCAAAGAGGTAGACAAATAGAGAGCAAAAACTGATCATTCCCTGAGAGAGCTATGGGATCAATCCAAAAGATTAAACATTCATCTTATAGGAATTCCCAAAGGAGAAGAGGATGGTCTTAAAGTTACAGATGCTCTATATCAAAAGATTTTGGAGGAGAATTTCCCAAGCATTGCAAGAGATATAGAACTTCAGATAGTAGACAGTTTCAGAACCCCAGCAAGACTCAATCCAAATAAAGTATCTCCTAGACACATTTAACTTTGCCAAAGTTAAGACGAAAGAGAAAATTCTGTAAGCAGCCAGATGTAAGAAAAGCACTACCCGCAAAGGGAGAAATATCAGATTGACTTCAGATCTCTCAGCCAAAACATTTCAAGCCAAAAGAGGATGGTCATCGACCTTCAATCTCCTAAAACAAAACAAGTTTCATCCCAGGATCCTGGATCCAGCTAAACTTAATTTTGTTTGTGATGGAGAAATCAAATACTTTAATGACATACAAATGTTGAAGAAATTTGCCATAACTAAACCAGCTCTCCAGGATATTCTCAGACCCATCCACCACAATGACCAGCGCAATGCTTTTCCTCCAAAGTAAACTCACCCAGAAATTTTTGAACAAAACCTAACTTCCACAGTGGTAAAAGGATTAAAAATGTCCACCGGACATCTGAAAATCATGACATCCAAAACACAATCAGGCTTATCAATTCTCTCAATTAATGTGAATGGTTTAAATTGTCCTCTAAAGAGGCACATACTGGATGACTGGATACATAAACTCAGACTGGATATCAGCTGTATACAAGAATCTCACCTTACCTTAAAGGTTAAAAATTGACTCAGGGAGAAGGGTTGGACTTCTATAATACAGGGAAATGGAAATCAGAAAAAAGCAGGGGTTGCAATTTTAGTTGCAGATACAATTTGGCTTTAAACCAACAAAGATAAATAAAGATAAGGATGGTCACTACATATTTGTCAAGGCAAACACAACACGAAGAGATTTCAATAATTAACATTTATGCACCCTACCAGAATGCTCCCCAATTCATAAAGCAGACCCTAATGAATATGAACAACTTGATATCTTCCTGCACTGTAAGAGTTGGAGATTTTAACACCCTTTTGACAGTTTTGGATAGATCCTCCAAGAAGAAACTAAACGAAGAAATGTTAGACTTAAACCTGACCCTAGAACAAATGGACTTTACAGACCTCTACAGAACATTTCATTCTATTAAAACTGAATATACATTCTTCTCAGCAGCCCACGGGTCATCCTCCAAAATTGATCCTATCCTACGACACAAGTCTAACCTCAGCAAATTTAAAAGTATAAAAATTGTTCCTTTGGGCTGCACCTGTGGCTCAGTGAGTATGGCACCAGCCCCATATACTGAGGGTGGCAGGTTCAAACCCAGCCCCAGTCAAACTGCAACAAAAAAATAGCTGGGCATTGTGGCGGGTGCCTATAGTCCCAGCTACTTGGGAGACTGAGGCATGAGAATCGCCTAAGCCCAATAGTTGGAGGTTGCTGTGAGCTGTGCCACCATGGCACTCTACTGAAGGCAACAAAGTGAGACTCTGTCTCTATAAAAAAAAAAAAAAAAAAAAAGAAAGAAAGAAAAGAAAAGAAATTGTTCCTTGTATCTTCTCAGATGACTATGGAATAAAAGTTGAACTCAATAGCAACAGGAATCTTCATACTCAAACAAAGTCATGGAAACTAAATAATCTTAGGCTGAATGATAGCTGGGTCAAAGATGAGATTAAGAAGGAAATCATCAAATTTTTGGAATGATAATGAAGACACAAACTATCAAAACCTATGGGATACTGCAAAGGCAGTCCTAAGAGGGAAATTTATAGCATTGAAAGCCTTCATCAAGAAAACAGAAAGAAAGGAAGCCAACAACTTAATGGACCAACTCAATCAACTGGAGAAGAAAAAACATTCTAACCCCAAACCCAACAGAAGAAAATAAACAACCAAAATTAGGGCAGAATTAAAGGAAACTGAAAACAAAAGAATCATTCAGAAGATCAACGAAACAAAAAGTTGGTTTTTTTAAAAGATTAATAAAATTGATAAACCTTTGGCCAACCTAACCAGAAACAGAAAAGTAAAATCTCTAATATTGTCTATCAGAAACAAAAAAGGAGAAATAACAACAGACACCTCAGAAATTCAAAAAATCCTCAGTGATTACTACAAAAATCTCTATTCCCAGAAATATGATAACCTGAAGGAAATGGACCAATACCTGGAAGCATGCCACCTTCCTAGAGTCAACCAGAAATAATTAGAAATCTTGAATAGACCTATATCAATCACTGAAATAGCATCAACAATATGAAATCTCCCCAAAAAGCAAAGTCCGGGATCAGACAGCTTCACATCCAAATTCTATCAAACCTTTCAAGAGGAACTAGTACCTATATTATACAAC
>CAUYPK010171235.1:0-12257 GCA_963574355.1 Loris lydekkerianus
AACAAAACACACACACACGGGGGGGGGGGGGGGAGGCCGGGGATTTGCTTGCCTGTCTTTTCTAGCATAGTTCTGCAACCCTTTTAATCTGTTGGTGGAAACTTCTGTGAAAGTCTAAAATAGAACTCCAACTTCATTGCCTCAACTTGTCCCAATCCATTGCACTTTGGCTGCCTGAATATAAGTCTGACTACCCTGAAGAAAAACAAGCCTACCTTTTAGCACACGAGGAAACCTTTACCTAGCTGTCGTGGATGGCTTGATATGTTTCAGCCTCTACGTGAGGAGGATCATGGTCTCCAGGTATTAATCACACCTGATCATACAGTGAGCAGCACAGGCAGCCAAAGTCTGGGACACAGGAAACATTCAACTAGGAAAGAGACCAATCTGTTCTATTTTAGTAACTAGAGAAGCTAATCAATGCTAATAAAAATTGATTTGAGCACATTCTAGTCTCTGGATGTTAATGTCTCAACACGATCAAAAAAGAATACCAGAACGCTTTCAGCAATAGGACAGTATATGTAAAACCTTCATGGTTACCGTGTAGAATATTCAGTAAGTGTGTGTTGCCATAAGGGCAAGGTAACGGTGTTCCGTGCACCTGAAACATTCCACGATAGTCTGATTGGGCTTCTGGGACAGCAACATGAAAGAGATGAAATAAGATGGACCCTTCTAGAGTTTTATTAGAACTACTTGGCTTTGGAGTCATACCTAGATTACCCTGACACTATCCAAACACTAAAAACCCATGCACACAGAATTATGATTGAGTTACAATAGTTTGATTGCGCTGATTCCCATGGGAAACAGCTGATTCTGTCAGAGTTTTGGTGCTCTTACAACACAACGGCCAGCCTCACAATGGGCTCTCAGCAGGATACATGAGAATCCAGCCCTCAGGGACCCACAACATGTGGCATGTTGTCTTGTCTATACCTGCAGAATGGCTCCAGATGTATCCCTTGGAAGAATTAAAGAAGTATCATCCACATCGTTTTCTACAGCACTTAATTCTTTCTAGAAAAGCTAGCCTCTCAACAGTCACCCTCTTAAATAAGTCAGACAATGCAAATTTGGTGCCCTGAAACTAAAGTTATGTTGGGCAGAAAATAACCGTAAGAAATTTGCTCTGACACACTTCAAAAAAAAAAAAAAAAAAAAAGATAGTGTTTCAAAATAAGCCATAACACACACTTTGTAAGTACATACTAAAAGATGAATTGGTACCAGCTAGAAACATTACCAGTTCAAACCTTTCTTCATTCAGCACATTGTCATGGTATTATTTACATATTTCTAATCATTTAAAAGAAAGAAAACTGAGAAAGGACTTACAACATCCAGGATGACCTGCCGAAGTGTTCTGTTCAATGAAAAGTAAACTGTGGAACCAATTGAATTAAATACATCTACCTTCCTCAACTTCTTCAGCATTAACCCTGTTTGCATTACTAGTCCACAGCAGGTCTGGTAAACAGACTCAGCTTGAGAGCCTTAGAATAGCATCAGTTATAGGTTCTATAAAATACCTGGGTGTATTTGCAAGAACTACATCTATACTGTATCCCTTCTCTGTCAATAAGAAAAGGTAGCATAATTCTAATATCAGGACAAGGAAATTATATGCATTAATTACACTAAACATTAGGATGTTCAAAATACCTCAATTAGGGTAGCATATTGTTAAGCAGAGGAGAGTGAACCGCCTCAGCCTCAGCCTCATATCCTGAGAGCCAGGATATCATCACTGCTAATCCCTAGAACCAAGAGGCTGAGATTAACGGAGCCCAACTTCAGGTTGTCAATAAACTGAAATAGAACCATCTTATAAAACATGAACATTAGATGAAAAGGCCATTCGAACTGAAATCAAACTTGACAAGGAAAATATATTGCCTAAATACATAACCAGCTTAAAACTTTCAAGGACTAGCCTTCTAGCTGCTTCAGCAGATGTGCCCACTTGTGAAAGTTTGTGTCCTTGTTATTAACAGCCCAGGTGTCATCATTTCACCTGTTAAATCAGAGACACAAATCCCCTTCCATCCATTGATCATAATCATGCCTCAGAATCGTATCCACTTATTCCCAGTCAATAGAAAAAGAGTGTGGAAAGTGCTAGAAGACCCTTGGCAAATCTTCATTTACAGACTGCAGGACCTTTTGATCACTTGCCACGCAAACCAACTTCAGCTGGAGAGACCGGTGTTCCAAGAGAATGGTACCTATTAGGCCTGGTCCATTTAAGGACCAAAAACATTTGAATAAAAAAAAGGTATGGAAACAAGCCCAAGAGATTTCTGTCATGAGAGATTTTACACATGCTAGGCACGCTTGCTCCTTTGTAACATTTACATTAGAGAACAGAGGAAACTTACATCTCAATGCCCCAGGTGAGGAAAAAAAAAAAAAAATGGCTTAATGTGGTTACTATCCTCCATTCCAGCTATAAAGGAAGGAATTTGGTCACATAATTCAGTCAGAGATGGGACCAGACCACAATCACGAGGCATGTCCAAGGACGTATTTCATTTGAGGAACAACTCCGAGACTAGTGTCAGAGATGAAAGAACACTGCCCCTGTGACTTAGAGTTTAGAAATAAAAGGAATATCAACAAATAATTGAGAACATAGAGGTCACATGATTAATAATAAACGTTCCCTTGAATTAACAAATGTATTAGTCACCTAGTCCTGTGCAATATATTACTATAAACTTATCGACTTAGAAAACATGCATTTATCATCTCACCTCTTCTGTGGGTCAGGATTTCAGGCACGGTTTAGCCGAGCCCTCAGCACAGGTTCGCATCCGACTGCAAACAGCAGACTGCATTCTTCTCTCCAGGTTTCACTGAGTCTGTCTGAAGCTCACTTGGTGGTTGGCAGATTTTAGTTTCTTGCAGCTGAAGAACCCAGCCTTTGATTGGCACTGGCTGAAGGCTGCTGGAAGCTTCTACAAGCCACTTGTAGTTTGTTGCCACTCAGGCTTTCTCAGCATGGCAGGAGGGCCTCCAGAGCAAGTCTTCCAGCAGAGTCTTATTCAGCATAATCACAGGCTTGACACCCCTCACCTGCGTGAAGTTACAGTGCCCTGTAGCTGCACAAAAGCACCAGGATGCAGGGATCCGAGGCAACCACCTTAGAAACTGTCCACAGCAGCCTCCAATGATTCATGTCCCTGTCACATGAAAAATACATTCTAGGATGTCATGGCACTCTACCCAGGGTGACTGAATGAGACTCTGTCTCAAAAAAAAAAAAAAGAAAAGAAAAGAAAACATTCACTCTCTCAAGGCTCCTGAAAATATCAATCCATTAGCAACATCTGAAAGTCCAAAATTTCTGTATCTAAATCAGGTATAGGTGTGGATGAGACTCCTGGGGTGTAATTAGTTAAGTACAATTTAGAGCACCATTCTTCTCAATCTATAGACCAAGGAGACTAAAAAGACAAGTTTTATACCCCCGACGTACCCAACATATGATGATGAAATAGGCATAAAATAAAAGCTGCTAACATTCCTGTTCAAAAAGAAAGAAAGGGAAGGTATAATATGTTTATAGCAATTCTGAAATCTAGCAGGACCAATCAATGCTGGAGTTCCTTGATTCCTTGAATCAACTAGAGCCAGGAGTGATCATCCATGGCTCTCCTTATCTGTCTGCCCTACTTTCCTTAGTTTTAGCTTTAACTTTGGGCAAGATTTCCCTTCATGGTAGCACAGATGGGCCTGAAGCTCTAAAATTATGTGGTTCTTAAGCCCTGGCATCTCAAAATAGAAACCATATTTCCTTTAGGGTTTCAGCAAGAATCTCAGACGGGTCTTTGCTTGGCACACCTGATCATATGCCAATCCTTAATAAACATGGTGGCCAAGATGGTAGGTATAATTGGCCATATTAAATTCTCTAGAACCTAGGTTAAAATTAGTCTTTTGAAGTAGACACGTTTTAAAATCCTACCACTAAAATGTTTAGTGGTATTTCACAGAAAATGTGATAATACTGCATTATGAGGGAGAGATTTTCAGATTTGCCTCCACGCAACCAAAATTTCATTTACACACATCTGATTCTAATTTCCACTCCAGCCCCTCCAACTCCTTACACAATAAATAATTAGTGCTCTCCTCCTATCTTCACACATCTGCACTATGTAGATGTAATCCCACCTTGTTCCCCAGCCAAAAAGAAACAGCAAAGACAGATGGGCCCTGTACAGCATTCTCACTAGAGGAAGACTATTCAATACAAAGAATTGGTTTGAAAGAAACAAAACTCACCCACCCTAGCCAGTGTTTCAAGGGAACTTTAAATATTCATGAATGTAGAAACAGGACAATTGCAGCTTGGACCCTGAGATCAGAAAGTTAGTATCCCACCACAGAAAACCACAGGACTCAGGAGCACAGTAGTATATGCCTTAGAGACCAGCAGAGGTGGAATAATGGAAACATGAAGGTCATGACCAGAACAAAACCCACTCCTTCAGCTCCACTGGTCTGAAGGTTAAGCTGCTATCAGAAAACCACCAGATGGTTAGAAAGCACATTATTAAATTGATGTGTGTCCAAGTAAAAGTGTAAATGCAGTAAAACTTGCACAGTTGACGACCTCCCTACATTGATCACCTCAAGTTGACCTAATTTTCACAGACAGGACAACCTTCACCTGCACATGTCAGTACAGTAGGCCTAGCTCCTTATGTTGACGAGTTTGTTATTGTCCCTTGGGTGGTCAACTTACAGAGGTTCTACTGTACGTCTCCTGCCACAGTTTAATTCTCGTTTTTTTTTTTTGTTTGTTTTTTGCTCAAAAGTCCCAAAGGTACTACAATTGATGACTGATTTGGTGAATCTCACCTGAGTATTAGCAGAATATTCCAGTCCCTATTCTGGTGTTGAGGGGGAGGGGGAAACTAGTAGCTTTCATTATAGATAGCTACGTAAGTTTGAGAGCAAATGGGTCACATATGTACATCTCATAGCATGAATATCTCTAGTCTGTGGTTAAAAGTGCTCATGGAAAAATCCAACCAATCGTTGTCTGGTCATTAATATTTTTGAATGCATCAAACAAGTAGAAAAGTTCGGCTTTTTTGAAGCGAGGAGACGCACTTTATTTGTTGGGCTTCAAGGCAACTGTCTCCTAAAATGTCTGGGTTTCAGGCAGCTGCCTGGGTCCTCGGTTCTCGGAGCTCTCTAGGTGGAAAAAAGACCAGACACTCCAAAGTAAGGCAAGCATTAAACACCGGGAAAGACAGATTCACAAAGTAAGAGGAAGCTAACAGGTTTACAGAGCAAGATAGACTCGCAGGAGACAGTGAACGGACGCCCATACTGCGACAAGGAAAAGGCAAAGAGGCAAAGGTTACGGCCAGCAGCCACTTGTACACGGTGTGGGTCAGGCCTACCTGGTGGCTCCGAGGTCACCTGGGAACTGGAGTCATACTGCATACTGAGCCTCTCTGAAAACACATGGGGAGAGCGGGCCGCATGATAATCAGTCTTCAAGCTATTCCAGGTCACCGTAAAATTCTATTGCACCTGTTGTTCGGCAGAAGTGGCTTCTACATCCTTTTGAAGTTGGCACACTAAGTTCTGACTGGTAGATTGGCAAGACAGTTCATTCTTCCCAGGTTCTGATTGGTAGATTGGCAGAACAGTCCCTCCTCCTCAGGTTCTGATTGATAAATTGGCAGAACAGTCCCTCCTCCTCAGGTTCTGATTGGTAGATTGGCAGGGCAGTCCCGCCTCCCCAGGTTTTGATTGGTAGATTGGCAGGCCTTCCCGCCTCCCCAACGTCCTCTGTCTTTCCCAGGTGTGACCCATCACTTGGGACAAAATTCAGGTGGGCCTAACCCTTGTCCTCCTTCCCCCAAGAGAGCTGTTTCTAACTAACCGCCTAACATGTCCCCACTCTCTATTCTAGAGGCCTTTTGGGCAGGAGGACATCAACTAATTAGAAACATACACAGTATTTGAAAAAATGAACCCAGTTTGCCTCTAGTCTTTGTGTTGGGTAGAATTTTAAAACGACCCCCTGAGACTTCTTTCCTTGTGACTCAAAATTGGACATGATGAGATGTTACACCAGGGACTATGATTAAAAAGGATTTTGAATTGTAATTAAGGTTACTGGTGATTTGAGTTTGAATTCATCAAAGGGAGAGAATTCAAATGGCCCTGGTCTAATCACACGTGTGTCCTGTAAAAGTAGACTGTTCTCTGGCTGGTAAAAGGGAAAGGCAAGTGCTAAGCTTAAGAAATAATGGGAACAGCTTCTACCTAAGAGCAGAGAGCAGCCGGGATGACAGCCAGGAAGGAAACTGGGACTTCAGAAATACAGCTGCAAAGATCTGCATTTTGCCCACAACATGAATAATCTGAGAAGTGGATTTTTCCAGAGCTTCCAAATAAAAACCCAATCCAATTGATACCTTGATTTCAGAGACCTTAGGCAGGGAACCCAGACAAACCCTCTTGGCCTTCTGACCAACAGAGCTGTGAGATAATAAATGGGTGCTGTTTTAAGCATCTAAGTTTGTGGTAATTTGTTACACAGCAATATACATGTACCAGTTATTATGAAAAAAATGCTCAGCAAGGCTACCATATTTGTTACCATTTGTGAAGTGCATGGTGGTACAAAGTACCCCTTAGAATTTTCACTTTGCAAGCATTTGTTCATTGATTTAACTCACCACCACTACAACCGCCATCCCTCATGGATACACCAAAGATTGGGTAAATAATTATTTTGTTTTAATTAATCTTTCATAAATGTATGTAACTCACATTTACATTAATTTTTTAAGTGTTTTGGGTCTTTAGTGTGAAACTTGATCATACAAATTGGGTCATTCTTGTCATAACCAACTAAAACAGACTTGAGAGACCAAGGAGGGAAAGTACTCATAACACATTGCTCCCAGAATGTAATTGTCTGTAAACCTAGCTGCTGAGACTCCCTGCTGTAACTGGACACCAGTTTTTACCTAATAGCTTCTGGAACAATCTGTTAAAACTAGTTCTACCCAACTTCAGTCACCCACCAATCAGTTTGTCAACTCCCCAAAACTTCATTAATGCCAACGAAGTTTCTATCAAAAATGATATATAACATTTCTCCTTTGTGTATATGCTCTGAAGTGCAATTCTCGCTTCCCAAATAAAATGTTGTATTTAGATATTCATTTCTACATTTATATTTTGACTTTGATATTAGATAGAAGTTTTGTGATGTTTTGTGACCAGGAATATGCTATAGGAACTTAACTCTTCTTTATGTTAGTCTAGGGTAAAATTGGTTTCATTATACATTGTTTCGCTTGAAGTCACAGTTTCCAAGAACCTCCTGACAATATTCAGTAAGGTTTTATTGTCTTTGTAAGCATAACAACTTATCTATAGAAGTCAGAGTTTTGGTACATATGTGGTATCACTGACAATTAGTTAATTCACAAAACTGGAAATTGCCATAAACTGCATTATAGATGTAATGTGTGGGATAGTCTGAAAGGCTTTCTTTTCTACATTAAGTTTCTAATAAATCTACAGTCTTGCAAATGGTTGATAGCTTTTTTTTTTTTTTTTGCAGTTTTTGGCTGGGGCTGGGTTTGAACCCTCCACCTCCAACATATGAGGTCAGTGTCCTACTCCTTTGAGCCACAGGCACCACCCATGGTTGATAGCTTTAAATTCCTTAGTTGTTTTGACATTGCATTTGCTGAAAAACCAAACCCTTTGGAATTGACCAAAAGTTCTCCTCAGCCCCATGTGATTTCTCTTATCATCACAGAAAATGTAGAGAAGTTTGGTCAATGTTCACCAACATGCCAAGCAAGAAAGAATAAAAAATATGAGTTGACATATAGACTAATAGAACATTTAAAATGAGAGACAATAAAAATAAAGGAGCAAAAGGGACCCCTAATAGGTGGAGTTTTTCCTTAGCATCGGGTGACACTGTTTTTCAAATATTGATTTATTGATAATAAACAAAATGATTCTTATCTCTCCATATATGGATCAATGAGTATGTTCACGTACCACTTCCATTGAGAAGTATCAAGTAAATCTCTTCAGAGAGAAGAGATTTGGTACAGTTTCAGAAAAAGCAAATTGTTTTTCTGACATGGGAATGGATATCAACAAATACATATAATAAGATGGAAAGACATCGTGATGCCCCTTTTAAAAGTTTTTAAAACCATTGCTTCAGTAACATTTCCTATCTCAATCACTACAAGTATCTCTCACAATAAAAAATATTAGACATATATTCCTGTTACATGTAAAAATAAAGGAAATTTTGAGTAGGTGACAATATTTATTTGGAGGCAGCTTTGATCAGTGTACTCTCTCTTTAGAGTTGTATGATTTCCTACAAAGTTGTGAGTTTAGACACCAGAATCTTGCTTAAAGATTAACCACTTGCTTACTGCCTGCCTTCAGATGTGTACTTTAAATACAAATGTTAAGCACCAAAACACAATCAGTTTTTCACTTTTCAGTTTATAAATAAAAGTAAAAAATAGGAGTTATTTTATTCTGAAGGTTATTCAAGTACTACCACTAAACCACATTTTTTATTGATAAAACCAAAAGGTTTGAGCTAAATCATCTTTTCTACTCTCTCCCATATACACACGTGAGTATACACACAACTCTTCACATATACACACATTCACATGTAGCTTTGTTAAAAAAAAAAAAAAATCACCCATTGAACTCTCTTCTCCCATGCTACACATCAGCATTAATTTATGGAAGTAATGAGAAGATGAACTAAAGCAATTGTCCTGCCATTCAAAGTGTGCTCCAAGGTGAAGCAGCATTGAGCCTCATTTGGGACAATGTAGAAAGACAAAATCCCACACCTATATGGTTTAACAGATTCATCCTCTACAAAAGATTCCCCAGATCATTTTTATGCACTTTTAAAGTTTGAAAAACACCACTCTAGACTAGTGTTTTTCCAAGTGTGATCAATATCTCCTGGGCACCTGTTAGAAATGCATATTTTCAGACTCCACCTGTGACCAGACTCCTTGCTTATCAGAAACTCTGGGGAAACATTGACCCAGAAATCTGCTTAATCCCGCCCTCCAGGTTGGTAAGGAGCATCAGGTGCTCTTGTTGTCATTACAACATGACCACAATGCTTGCTTCTTCTAAGTGTGGTAGCATTGACAGCTGCTGGGGCTGCAGATAGAACTTGGAAGAACCTTTTTACCAGTCTACAGAATTTTCATCTGCTTAGCTTTCTCAACTCATCTGTGCCATTCTCTCAACTGCTCCCTAAGCTCCAGCCACAAAGCTCTTTCTGGCCTCAAGAAGAAGCCCAGACACAGTTCCCTCTGCCTAGAAGGCTCTTATCCTGCTCCTGAGCTGGCTGGCTCCTCCTCCTCCCTTACAACCCATCATGTCACCTTTTTAGAGAAACCTTCTCTGACCCATCTTGTCTAAGTTTGTTCTTTTTTCCTGCTGAACAAGTACCTTGTTTTCCTTATGGAACACATCACAATTCACAATTATGGTATTTGTGGGTTTATTTCTCTACTATCTGTCTCTCCTACCAGACATTAAGATCCGCAATGCAGGGTCCACCTCTGCACCACAGCACCACATTTCTGTTTGTGCCTAAGACAGTGTCTGGAGTATAGAAGCCTTTAATGAATATTTGTTGAATAAATGACTAAATAGGAGATGTAAGGGAAAAGACACCAGACTTAAACTGATAGGGCCTTACCCTTGTTAAGAGAAGTGCCACAAAGACTAATTCTTTCTGTCATGGTCATACTGGGTGACAGTAATGGCCTTTGCCACGGTGCATCAGAAAATAAGTAAACATAAGTTGTCTGTTATAATGTTTGGTAATTTTTGATGTCAGAAGTTCTGTAAATACCAAAGTCTTTCTCTAAGGTATTTAGAATTTTTTCATTTTTTAAATATAGAAGTAGAAGAACTTGTACCAGAAAAGCAATGAAATCAAAGCATAAAGTAAAAATATTTAATTCCCTTTTGAAAGTATGTTAAATTCAATACAAATCAATAAAACATTGTTCTAGGCCAAAAGGAACCAATGTTACATTTAGAAGGAAATTGACTGCATAAAAATAGAATCTATACTATATTTTTAAAAATAAATTTAAGACCTTATTCTATAGTTAATGTGGTAACAATGATGTCTTCTTTACAGCCCAAGAAACCACAATAAAGTAATGGGAAAATAAAGAAGCTTTTGTTGAATTTTTTTTTTACTCTTTGTATTATCTTTATATACCAGTAAAAAATAAACTCTTTAATAAATAAATATATATAATAAATATTTTCAAATTGAAAATGTATAAATAGGTCCATTCTTTTAAAAAATGTTCTGTCTTGGTGTGGCAGGTCTCACAGTCCACAAGTCACCCCACGCTTTTTTGTTTGTTTTTATGTTTGTTTGTTTTTTACGTACAATGCCATAACTTGCAAAATTCTACAAGGTCCTCAGAATTTCCATAGTAATAATCTTGGCCACCAATGTCAATCCATTTCTTCAACATGAAGTATCTATGTGAATGCAACTTTTTAAAGTAAACATAATCCAGAGGGGTTAGGCACCAGCAGCAAAGTTGATGGATTCCCATTATCCACGGTTTGTAACAGATTTTCAGCTTCTGTCTACTGGTAAGGACTTAACCAATGGACCTAAAGAAATTCAATCCACTTACAAAGAGTGATCCTGATCCACTTCAAGTCAATTTTTTTCTCAATATTCTTTCCAAATTCAATCTTCCAGTAAAAAATAGATGCTGTAACATTCTGAGCATCTTCTTGGGTTATTAATTTACAGTGGAAACTGTTCTAAGAAGGGATGGTTGGGGTTTTGTTCTTCCATAAAGATGCAATCACATTTCAAGTGTACATCAGCAGGTCCTTATACAATTCCGGAACTCTTTCTGGATCCACCGGTCTAGGTAAGAAATGGGTAAATTTCTGATGTCTTTTGGACCTGGCCCCATCTCTAGGGGTTCCATCCTTGTTAAGTGCCACAAAATACCTGCGGCCAGAGTCCCCATGTTTATATATGTTGGATGAGTAGGTGTTATACCAGTTCTCTTCAAACTGCTCCCTAA
This sequence comes from Loris lydekkerianus, assembly GCA_963574355.1. Lineage (NCBI taxonomy): Eukaryota > Metazoa > Chordata > Mammalia > Primates > Lorisidae > Loris > Loris lydekkerianus. Next base: position 11,139 of record CAUYPK010171235.1, read on the forward strand.
AGATGCATTCAGAAGTCAGTTTCTCCTGAAAGAGAGATCACCACCATTAAAAAAAAAAAAAAAAAATACCCTTGAGATCATTTCCTTATGAAAATCTCAACTCCATATTTTTATTTCTTTGCCTGTAACTATATCCTTGTCAAAGGAGGAAAGGGTTAAATTGTTTTTGCTTTATTTTGTTGTAGTTCATATCCTATCTGTAAATTTTTCTTGCCAGATTTCTTGCCAAGAAATTTTAAGTCAGATGCCAAGTCCCAATTCTATTTTCAAATATTTAACAAATATTCTAAATTTTCCCATGTTCCATATTATTACCCTCACTGAGCCACAGGTGCTGCCCTGCTCATGACTTTTCCTGCTGCCTTGGAAATCTTTGAGAGATAGTCATCTAGCTTCTATCTTACACCATCAGTGACAGTGAATGTTTGAATGTTGGGGGGTGGGGGGAGACAGAAACCATCATCACCACCAGTAAGCCTGTAGTTTAACTTCTTCCATCATTAGCTGCCAAAGTTGGAACATATCAAGATCTTGGTAATATGCAAATTCTATATTCAAGATAATCACTCCAAATCATGTATCTTGCCTTTGTGAATATATTAATTGTTTTATGACACATTCCCCACGATTACTGGATCTTTGACTATTTAAATAAACATAGTAAAAGCCTAGTGATTTGTCTTTTCAAAATGAACTACACGCTGTCCTAAAGAATAGACCACAGTTGCTCTTTTAGTCATTTTTTTATTTTTTTAATTTTCAACATATGTTGATTTTTTTTATTGTTTGAGATTCACTGAAGGAACAAAAAATTAGGTTATGCTGATTGCATTTGTTGAAGTCCATCTTATAATTGTGTCCTGCCCTCAAGAAGTGTGCCATACACTGTGACCCCATCCCCCTCCCTTCTCCCCATAGTTGCTCTTTAAATCCAACACACACATAAAGATTATATGCATGTTTTTTCCATTATAATTCCATTAATTCTATTGTAATTCCACTAATATGCTTTTTTTTTTTTTTTTTTTTTTTTTTTTTTTTTTTTTGAGTTTTTTGGCCGGGGTGTGTTGTTAACTGTACCCCGCGGTTTTTTGGGGCCGCACCCACCCCGGTGGAGCG
>CAUYPK010171237.1:0-43140 GCA_963574355.1 Loris lydekkerianus
AAAAATAAAGTAAGAAAATGAGGAAACTAATGGTTAAGGGATTAAGTGTGTACCTGACTGAAAAAGTATAAAACCTGAACTTGAAATAAAAAACTTTGCTATACGCCATATCAGAGTGTGTAGTCTGTTTCTTGACTTAATAATTACAGGAGCCAGTTTACACCTACAGCAAAGCTTCTGCTCCTTTGCGTCTCAAGTCATGCAACACCATAACTGCCCCTGTCATGTGCATTTTAATTGAATTCAATTCCTGAGCAAGTTGAAGGTTGTGTAGGACCTGTCAATGTAGATGTGACAGCCTGAACCACTTGAATGAGCTTGCCTAACGTGTGCCAAATGAATCACTACTGGAGACACAAATGGCAAATCCAGATGAATAAGACTTTGTGTCTTTCCGTAAGAGTGAATGTGAGATAACACAACCATATTCTGAATCACACAGGCAAAAATATTCCTAGACCCCAGTGTGTAGGGTTCTTTGAGTTGTAGCACTTGAATTGAATCCTTCCTTTGAAACCTACTGTGTTCTCATCTGTAGCCGCATTTCTTCTTGGTACATAAAGTTCTTTGTTTTTATTGTTAATACACTCACTAAAATTCTTCACCTCACACGTTGGATATGCACACTCCCTCGAGCTGTGACAGGAGGAAATAAATGCAGCATCCAAAATATCTGCAAAAAACAGAGATAAGAGAAAACATCTTTGAGGAATGAGGTTCAGTCTAGTCAATCTTCAGTAAAACAGTCAACTAATCATGCCTTCAGATTCACAGCCTTGTTCAGTATCACACCAAAGAATGCCTTTATTTCTTCCAATGAAACATCTTTACGTGAGTGCCGCATGGAGTATTTTGGCACCTTCTCTGTCTTTTCTGGTGCATATGTGTTTGTCACAGTCACAATTTCACCAATAAGATCAACTGAGAAAAAGTTTTGGAAATATTCAAGTTTTTGGCTGAGCACTTGGAGGATGGGTGCATCTCTGTTGTGTGATGGATACACTAACTTTGTAAGATCACTACCATCTTCACAATAAACCTTGCAGCTTCCGTTACAAGTTGCATATTACCATCACTTTCTTCTTCATCACTAGGTTCAGATTTGTATCACCGCATACTGGAAGAGTTTCTTCAGGCTCACTTTTATCACTAAACTCTCCTTTAATCTCACTGTTCTCAAAAATCCATGTTATAATGTCATCCCTTCCTAGCCATCTCCTGACACTTACCTATAAGTACAACCCTGGAAATACAACACAGGATCACCTGTTCACAAGAAAACACACAGCCTCCCAAGAAACAGAAAGAGTATAAGCTGTGCTATCTGTTGGCTGGAGTCCACACCACATGAGGAAATGTGTTGGACAGGCTCCGCCAGCAGAGCAGGTGAACAAACACAACCAAAAAATGCAGCACATAGGAGGCAACAGGAAAATCAATGTCCAGATCCTTTCTTTAGGTGAGTGTTAAATTTTCAGTAGAAATCACTGTGCTTGAAATTTTACTTAATGCGGTTTATTTATAAGGTTAACAGAGTTACCATCAACCCACTGTGATGAAAAGTTGGGAGTTGCATTACCTGAGTCTTACTGAGCCTGCAGCCTGAGCCTCTCTGAAAGCCCATGAAGAAAATACACCACAGTGCAGATTTCAGCTAATGTCATAATTATTAGCCTGAGGTTGCTCTAGATCACCTTCCAGACCCTATTGATGGGTTCCTTCTGCTCAGGGCTGGACCTGGACTCCGTTTCCTGGGCCCACGCAGGCTAGTAAACCAGTTTGATGAAGGCTTCATCTGAGCCACCACTCCCTGGAAGGTTGGAATGCCCAGAACAGGACACATTCTACATAATGGCATCTTAAAATTAACTTCTGCCTACAAGCCTTTGGTGCCAACCGTTGTGATATATTTTAGACATCATTCCATTTCCCCAAACTCCCCCACCTTCAGGGAAGGACAAATTGCTTTAAACCCAGACAGACACCCAGAATCTGTATCCCACTGGGATGCCTTCACGGTGTCAAAGGCTTTCCTCTTTCCTTTCTCTTATCTGTAATAAAATCTGTCCTTTCACTTACCGGTGGTCGTCAAATTCATTTTTCAATTTTCCCAGACCAAGGACCCTGCAGAGAAATTCTGGTCACACTGTTGTGCCTGCTGCCCATGCTGCTTGTTCTAGCAGACTGGGAAATCCTCTGCATTCTTTGGCAATTGGCATATTGACTGGGTGTTCCTTCCTACCCCAGGTGTGCCAATGGCTTGGGGGGTCCTCCCTTTGTCCCCAGGAGAACCAGAGGTTCCCCACTGTCTACCTAATACAATTTAATATCTTTCATTGGTATTTTAATGTTGTCAATGTCCAGTTCTTTACCTCAGAACCTCTCATCTTCTGAGACAGGTCTCCTGAATTAAATTCTCAATCTTTTAAAATACTCAGTAGTTTCTGTTGTTCTGTTTTGATCACGACTGGAACACTTATCAGGTTCGCAGCTCCTTTAATTCATAATTACACGTAGCATTCTGAATAAGTCAATCTAAACTGTCACCTAAAGTAGAAATAAACTTGATGGTCACTAAGGTAGTAACTATAATGACGACTTAGACTTTCTTCCAGTGTAAATATTCTGTTTCTGCTATAAAAACAGAATTGCAAAAGCTTGGAAAAGAAAATTCAACTAGAACAAAATATGAAAGAAATTACTTAAGCAAGTCATAAGGTATTTCTTTCTGAGTGATAGACAAAGATTCATGTTAAGCACAGAAAAGGGTTGTGATGTTAGGCATTTAAGATACTCATCAGAAAACTATGAACTAGTTATAAGGTGAACTGTATTGGAAAGGATTGGTACTATTTGGGAAAAATGCTTTTTAAGTTGATGGCACTGCTTTAAAAAATGCATTTAGACTCTGAATGGTAAATAACAAAAATTTACATTATTCTTGTTATTAATAAATAAAATGTGTCATACTAAAGATGTACCAGACTATAAAATTTGAAGGTATTTATTTCTTGTTTTATTTTCTGAAAGTGTAGCATGGTATAATGGGAGTTGAAGAAGAAATTGTATGAGATCAGATTATGATAGGCCTTTTACATCCTGCTTCCAATTTTCATTTTATTTGATATGTGACAATCAGACATTAAATGTTTTTATTTGTGAAGGACTAAATTAATCACAAATTTTAGGACTATAATCTGGGGGGGTGATAAAAGGAGCAAGCACTGAGGGGTACTAGAATTTTTTTTTTATAATTGGCCATCATAATTCTCATAAAAAGATTATTTAGGTCAGTAAGAATAGAAAAGAGAACATATTTCTGATTTGTTTCTATAGGAAAAGGGACAGAACACATGTGTCTTGGCTAGCACCTTGCTTTCATATCTAGAATCTGTTTCTCTGAACCCCAGTAGAATATTACAATTTATAATACACACAAAAATCAGGCCAATGTTAATTTGCCTCATTATATTTCAATTGCATGTATATAAAAGTTAAAAATGATATATTCATTGATGTATGCACTACTTAAACTCCATTAACTTAAAACCTATGTTAATATATGCTTCGTAATATTAACTTTCTTAATTTATTAAGTACTTAGCAGCTATTTAGTTATGAGCCTATATTTTTATTGAAAATACTTATAGCAGGTCCAACAGGACTTCTATTGAAATAAAGCATGTTACAGTTTAAACAGCTATAAGTTTTAAATAGCTGTAAATGATAAATAACTGAAAATCATTTCTTTTTAATATTTTATATTTTTTAAACATGTCAAAAACCTTACTTTTTTATTTCTAATTAGTATGAATTAATGAGGTTCTTGCTGTAAAATTTATTCTAATTTTCTCATTAATCAACATTCATTCTCGCTTGCTATGATGGTGGTGTGGTTTGGTTGATTGAATATTATGCTGTTGATGGTTTCTCTACTCACAGGTCAATTAAATCCTCTTCTCCAACTCCTGTTTGGGAAATGGCTTTCTTGCTGCTTGTAATCCAGCTTTCTCCAGGAGTGCTGTGAAATATAATGAAGGGAGTAGCACGGACAAGTTCAGATTCAGTGAAAGTGAGGATTCCTGGATTTATGATTTGCACCTGGTCTTGCTAGTTAAGAAAGGTTATAAATTAAATAACTTTTTCCAGACCTAAATTGACCTACTATAAAATAATGGAATAAATTTTGCTGTTATTTCTTGGCAAGAATTTGATGCAAATCTATCACCTGTGAGAGGGAGAGGATAAAAATAGTAAAATATATAAAATAAATGAATATATATATATATATATTCATTTATATATATATTCTCTCTCTCTCTCTCTCTCTCTATATATATATATATATATATAGAGAGAGAGAGAGAGATACTTAACAAAGTGTTAATGTTTTATTTTTTGAAAGAAAAGCAGACAAATAAGGAGAAGCTGAGAGGGAAAAAATCAGTAAATCCTGTCATGCTGGGCCTGGGACTCGTTCCTAAGGCAGCAGTAGGTACGCTGCAGTAAAATTGAAACTAAGAAGTACATGGGAAAAGGACTGTATGTAGGAATGTTTAGGTGTTTGGAAAGGTATAACAAGCAAAAGGCTGATTGTCCTAGTTACACCTTGGCTGCTTGTTTACTGTCTTCTAAAGAAAGATGAAAAAGATAACTCATTGAGGAAAAAGCATCCACACCAGGAAGGAGAGCAGAAAACCACCAGAGTGATTAATGGTAGTTCTTTTTCTGAGGACACTCAGAGGAAATGCCTTAAAGGATTCTTGAAAGGCATTGTGAAGGCCTTTCAACATCTCTAATCATTAGGAAAATGCAAATTAAAACAAAATGACATCACCTTACGTGTGTTAAAATGGTTATTATCAAAAAGGTGAATGAGAATGTGGAGAAAAGGAAACCCTTGTACATGTCGGAAATGTAAATTGGTATAGGAAAGTAGTATGGAGATTCCTCAAAAAAAAAAAAAAAATAAACTAAAAATAGAACTGCCATGGGATCTAGCAATCCCACTTCTGGCTATATATTTTTAAAAAGTTGAAATCAATATGCCAAAGAGATATCTGTACTCCCATATTTATTTCAGTATCATTCACAATAGTCAGGAAATGGAGGCAATCTGAATTCCCATCAGTGGATGAATGGATGAGGAAAATATATGTATACACAAAGGAATACTGTACAGCTTTTAAAAATAAGGACATTTTGTCATTTAAAACAACATGGACAAAGTGGAGGACACTGCTTAGTGAGATAAGATACGCACAGAAAGTCAAATACTGTATGATCTCACGTGTGGAATCTAATACAGCAAAATGTCATGGCAAGGGAAAATGGTAAAGTATTTACCAGAGGTGGGTGGGGAAGGGAAGAGATATGAAAGGGAGAGATGTTGGTCCAAGGGTAGAAAAGTTCAATTAGATTGGAGAAATAAGTTTTAGTGATCTATTGCATTGCACGGTAACCGCACTTGCTAATAATGTATTGTGCACTTCAAAATTGCTAAAAGAGTAGACTTTTAATGTCTTCATTACTAAAAAAAAAAGTTCCTAAATTTTTTATTTTTTTTAAGCTCTAACACAAAATAAATGAATTCTTGATGTGTTAATTATCTTGACTGATTTCACGAACCAGCACGAAGACTAATGGGCCAGAGGGGGCATGGTGGGGAATGAGGAAATAAAACACCCAAGAGACAAGGATGGGATAGGAAGGGCTGGAACAGCTGAGACTGCAGCCAGAAATCTGTGAAAACAGCTTTATTTATATAGCATCTAAACAAAGTTGCTAAATGATGTAAATCTTAGTGCATGGGGTAAACATTGACTTTGGAGAGGAAAACCTGTGTACTTGCTGGCAAGATTAAAAAAAAAAAAAAAAGAAAAGAAAAGGAAAATATGCAGGGACTATGTGACTTCTGGCAGGGAAGAAAACAATGTTTGTTGTGAAAGGAGAAAAAGCAGCTGGGGTTATTCCCTGAACGTCTCCCCAGGCTGTGGGGGCCCTGCTGCCTCACAGCCCATCCTCCACAGATCGAATCTTTCTAAAACATAAACATAGATCAAAAAAATCACATTGTACCCATAAATAAATGCAATTATTATTTAACAAGTGAATCATCATCTTTTGGATAAGATTAAGTATATTTATCAACTGAAAATAAATTAATAAAAATGTCTCTCACAGGTGCTAGGTATGGGATTATTTTCTATAAATCATAAAAATGTATAAACATATTTAAAAGAAGAATTAGAAGTAGTACAATGCAAGCAGCAAGTATTCTTTTTTTTTTTAGTACTGAAGAATGTCTGCATTGGTGCTAATATTATTAAGCAGAACAGGGCTAAGGCATCTAAATCTATTTAGAATTTTGTCATTACTGCAGGTGGCAGCTCCTTAGTTAAAAGGATCCACTTCATTATTATTCATGGGATTTTCAGTGTGGTGATAGGAATATGAAATAATGCTGAATATGATAAGGACATTTATAATAACTTATTATTTATTAATCACTCTTTACTCTAGTAAGGAGAAGCTATCATAGTACATTTAGTGGCATGACAACCTCCATAAACACACAGAGTGGAGAGTCTAGTAAATGTGCCTCATCCTCTTGACCTTTGGTGGAAGAACTCACCAAAGAGATTTCTACACTGGCATACATTTGTAGCATTGAAAATGGAGAAGACTGATGCATGAACTCTAAAGCTTACTCAGATCAGTTTCAAAAGTCATAGATTTATGTAAGAATTGATCAAAAACCATTTCTCAAATAAGAGTCCATATAAAGATTACCTTAGTCTTAAAAAATCCATGTTCTATTCCTTAAAAAGCTCTGAGATTTTTTTCTGTTAAACATAGGTGAGATTAAATTAATTTACTATCATTATATAGTAATAGCACCAGTATAGTGATTTTAAACTAATACACTTATTAGCATTCCATCTGATACCTCTTCGGTAAATTGTAATGATTGTCATTACCTTACATTCTTACCTTTTGCTCTTCCTAAGTGTTCTTTCTTGCTGATTCCTCCTGTCTGACTCTAAACCTATCAAAGGATCTCTTGAAATGAGGATATTTGAGAAACCTCTTTAATGGGTGATGACTCATTAATAGATAAAGGACCTTGCTGAGGTTTTCAAGGTCATTGTCAGAGGACTATGAAGACCCTCACCCCAATTTGGGTGCCACGTGTAAGCAGCCCCCAGAATGTAGAGCATTGTGACTCAGCCAGCAAAAAAGAGGAAACCACGGGGCAGCTTCAGAGCTGGCACAGTCAGAGGAAGTCAGGCAGCAGTTCAGATGCAACAGAAAAGTTTAATTATTGTTAAGCGGTAGAACACACCTGAGAGGTAGGTGTGAGTCTCTTCCTTGTGAATTAGGAAGGGCCCCTTACAAATTTTTTCTCTTGTACTTATTCTCAAGTTCCTAGCCTTGCTCCACCTGCTGCTAATGTTTATGCATTTCTTTCACCTAGGGTTTTCATCAAGCTGACTCCAGACTATTCTTAACTAACTTCTCCTTTGGAGACTCCCTTAAGATAATAATAGGGCATTGATTAATCATGGGATACTTAACTTTTTCTTTCAAAAAATTTCCTATTAATTAATCCCTCTGCGGGGGCCTTAGGAGTTGTATAGTCTCTTAATTTTAAAACTTTCTGACTGCAGTCTTCGCTCATTCTGTTTCTGTAATAGCCCAGAAAGGTCTATGTTCCCTACCCTAAGCTAAAAAACTGGCTGGCTGGCTTTTTTCTCTTCTCCCCTTTTTATTTATTTATTTATTCATTACTTTTTCTTTCTCACGCCCTGTTCTCCATCTGTCCCTAACAGCACTTTCTTTGCTTTTCCAATGGCTTGGGTCATTGTCTCCCTGCTGATAATACCAGCTACAGAATCAGCACAGTGCTTTGGGGTAAAATGTAGATGCCTCTTCCCTTGGTCAGGTTCAATAGATAAATTCTATACCTGAGAGCATCTTTGTGGCATAAATATATGTTTAGCATTTGTTTTTACTCAAATCCAGTGTTGGAGGAGCTCCTGAAGGCATCTGTGCTTTTGTTAAAAATTCAGGCGTAGATAAACTTATTACCTTCTGGGTATACGAAGTAATGTTTTCACAGACAAATGCCTGGTGTGTCCAAAAACTTCCTCTCCTTAGCTAATGTTTTTTTCCTTTACATAGCAATATTAGGAATCATTTTTCTTTCTTTCCTTTTGGGAGCCCCAGGAGACTAACATGGTGGTGTCCCTTCAAGCTTAGCAAACCTCTCATGTTCTAAAATCTCCAGATGAAAAGTGAATGACCCCCTGCCCATATGTTCAGGTATTGCACCTAAATTCTAGAAGTGTTTCTGTTAATCACTATTCTTTCTACCAAGCACATTAAAGGAGGAAAAATTTTAAAAACAAAATCCTAAACAAACAAAAATTCTTTAATATTAAGAAATTCTTCTATCTCCATTGTGGTAGTCTCAAATGTACCTGCTATGATCCCTCCTTCTGGTGTTCACGACTTGTGCGATCCCTTCTCCTGAGTGTTGAAGGGGAATTGCTTCGATCCTGTGGAGTGTGGGAATCGTGAGGGGATGTAGTGATGATGTGTGTATGATTGTGTGTAAGATGGATTGTAATCCATCTTGAAAGAGAATTGGTACTCCCTCACTAGAGTTGAAGAAGCAAACTGAGCTGTTGGCAGCATCCATATGGGGTGGTCACGTGGCAGGAAACTGTAGATATTCTCTGACCAATAGCCAGAAAGCCAGGAAGCAAGACAGATCTTTCCCAGGAAGCAGTTGCCCTTTTTTTTTTCTTTTTCAATTCAAGTCTCAGGTACAACTTCAGCTCTGGCTGACACGTTGATATGCAGCTTTGTGAGATTCCAGCCTGACCTGGAATCTCCACCCACAGAAATAGTGAGCGAATAAATGTGAATTATTTTAAACACTTAAACTTGTGATAATATTGTTAGAAAACAATAAATTATTGAAACATTGCTCAGAGACTCATCTGTAGCAAGCTTTAATTTTTTAAGAATTAAAGCATTAACAAAATGCTAATCTCTAACAATTTTTAATTTTGTACTGATTAGAGAGAGATAGGTTATTAAAAAAAAAAAAAAAAAAAAAACCCAAAACAAACTAGTTTTGGTTCCATTGGTCTCATTTATCTCAAAGGAGCTAGTTCTGCTTCATCCTTGACAACAGTAATGGACACAGGTGGGGAGAGGAAGAGAAAATGGACAGGGTCTCAAGGAAGGTTCGATATAAGGTATCAAAGGTGACTACGTCACAGTTGGATGAAAATAAAATAAGAAAAGTTTCCATTTGAACTAGTAATGTAGGAGGAACCATGAGAAAAGAAAGAGAAGGTCAGATGAGAAAATGCTTCAACCGTGAAATTATTGGGAAAGAAAAAATCCACAAAAGTAATCGTATGATCTAAAAAATATATCTTCAGCTGATCCACCAAAATAAATAATAAATGATAGAGTTGGAAAGTGAGAAAGCACAGAACTTCCAATAATTTTTAATGTAGTTATGAGAAACAGAATTCAGCTTGATATTTCTAGAGAAAAATTACAGTCAGAGATAATCAATTTTAGGTTCCTAAACATAGCTATGCATCCAAAGAAGGAATTTTTTTCTTCAAAAATTTCCTCCTACAGAAAAACAAACCAGATTCAAGGAGACTGTGAAAGATAAGCATGTCAAAAGCAGCCCAGAAATTGGCAACTATTGTTGAATGTTGTTTTTCTTAATTCAATCAGTGAAATAGAATGTGGCGGAAAATTGAGGTATGGGGAGTTTGTTACATGACATGGCTCTCCTCGCCGATGTTATGACATTCACATTTGGGGAATAAATCCCCAAGAGTTACAGTAAATTTTGCAAGGTTCCCAAAGAAGGGGAAACTTGTCACTAAACTTACTATAGTTTTTCTAGCTGTTTATCTTTACATTTGGTAAGTATTTTCAATGCGATTAGATTTTAGAGAAGGGAAAATCACAACATATGTGGAAATATTTGACAATCCACACACAAATACATTATTTTGAAAGGAAGAGATGGTACAAAATTTGAAGAATTAAAAAAAAATTCAAACTATCATATATTTGTGTGGATTTACTGAATTTTTGACCTAAATTTACAAGAAAGAAAATATACCCTGAACTTCTTCATTAACTTATGAAAAATAATGGCATGTCCAGATGAAAAAAGAGAGTGCTTATATCTGAGTTCAGAGAGACTAGGCAATAGTGTATCTAGGATTCTTTTGTCAAATATGAGCATAAAAGAGAAAGCATATTAATAAACATAAAAGTGTGTGTTGCATAAATATTGTGATGCAGCTTTTAAAAAGGAAAGGAGCATGTTGAAGTAGGTTCTAGCCTACAAGGACGTGATTTTATAGGGTAGAAATGGTGAAGAAAACGCATTATGACTTTCAAATTTTCAGTATGTCCATGGTAAGGGAGATGCCAAGGAAACATAGATCATGCACTGAGACACAGGTATCTTCTATTGCTACCATTTTGAAAAGTATGTGGAAGCCCCAAAGATAACAGAAAAGTAAGTGATTAGTGGGCAGTGCCTCTGGCTCAAGTAGAGCCCTGGCCCCATATGCTGGAGGTGGCTGGTTCAAACCCAGCCCTGGCCAAAAAATGCTAAAAAAAAAAAAAAAAAAAAAAAAAAAGTAAGTAATTAGTTTTCTTTGTAAGTGGAATGCAGAGAAAATAACAGTTAAAGTAGAAGTGGAAGATAAGTCATGAGGTGAAAAGCAAGGAAGGAAGAGCATTCTAGACAGAGAAGCAATCTACAGAAAGCATGTTAATGGACATCTATGAAGTTTCTTGCTGCTGATTTTGTCTACTAATGAGAGGCAGGAAGCAAAATGATATAATTATTTTGAGACTGAAACAGAAAACACATTACAATGATCTGAGAGATAGTTTGGAGATGTGGAGATAGTTTGGATAATGTGGAGATGAGAGAGAGAATGGAGCAGGTTGCCTAAGTCTCTTCTAAGCAGAGCTGATGTGTCACCCATAGAAACAGTAAGGACAGGGAACATCAGATTTGCTGTGATGAGTGACGGGACCAAAGAATGGGATAACAAAAGCAATTTCTTTTATTTTTTTAAAGGTTTAATAACAACTTTGATATTTCTTAAGTACTCTTTCTGATAAACTATAGATATATACTTATAACTGCCCACATATGTATGCCATTTTACAAAAGCAGTTTCTGATGGCTTGAGTTTGGAGCAGGGGTGTGGAGAGGCCACTTAAGCCACTTGATACAGAGAGGCCTACAATTTGTTAGGACATGAAGTGATTTGCACTATTAAAAAGATATGTTTTAAAAAATCTTGATACAGAAAAGTGAATGAATAATAAGTATTCAGCTCAATGAATTATCATTAAAATGAACACACTTTATTACAACGTTCAGCCAAGGTGGGAAATGAATAAAGACACCAGCTTAGCAGACATCTTCATGCCTCACAGAAACTCTGCTCCAGCTCCTCACAGGTAATCACTAAGTGCATTTTCGTTATCATAGATTCATTTTGCCTATTTTTGAGCATTATGTAATGAACCCTGACACATTCTTTTGTGTATGAGTTATGGTCCTCATTATTATAGTTTTCACCCTCACCTGCTGTTATAATTTACTGCCTTTTTCATTTATAGATAATTTTTTAAATCTAGTTTTCCAACTGCTATTTTATCTTCTTGGATACTTTATTATTTATTAACTACTCAAAGAAATACTAGGTTTTTCTTTCATGCTTATAACTCTTTCCTCTGTTAGGATTATTCTTGTTGGCCTTACAACATGTGACCCTTATTTTCAGGATTTTACTTATGTAAATTTATTTATCCTCATGACAACACATCAAGTAGATATTATTCCTGTTACATATATATTTGAAATAAATATACATTATAGTTATAATTATATTTCTGTTTTGTTGTATGACATCTTTTTTAGCATTATATGATTTTAATCACAATATTATTATGAATTACTCCTACTATTACACTATTATTTTAGATAAGGAATACAAGGCTACTTTAGATAAGGAATATGAGGCTCTGAAACGTGAAATGACTTGTTCATCAACTTACTAGTAAGTTGTCTAGTCAGATTATGAACTCATAAATGACTTAAAAATTTACATTTTGTTAACATGAATGGAAGCCATATTGAAAACTGTGTTCTTCATGAAATAATAACATAACCTTTTAAAATAAATTATTTAATTTCCAAATTTTTAAGTTTGAAAATTTAAGTACTGAATAACAAAGAGCTTTCTTTATTTGGAAATTAAATTTTATTTTCTCTCTGTTTAATTTTATTCATGAAAATGAATGATTGTTTGAGCTTGAAGTTTAATTACAGTTGTAAGACATTCATAGATGGTAATATTATTGGTTTCTCTTTGAAATCTATACAACATGACAGTTTAGTTCATGTGCCCAAGAACTAGAGAATGAGATCCCTAGAAAATGAAATTCAACATCACCTGAAAAATTTTTAGAAATCCACATTCTCTGTCTGCACTCGGATTCATTGAATTTGAAACTATGGGGCTGGAGCTCATAATCTGGGTTTTGATAAGTTCATTCTTATATAAGCGCACTAACCATTTCAGAACTACTGCTCCGAAATATTCCTTGCTACAAAAGGAAATAATTTTACTGATGACACAAACCTTATAATAATTACTTTGTTAATATTTGTTAATGGCCAAGTTATTAAAAATATCTCTAGCGATATTGACATAATATTACATAGGAACAGCCTATGAAAGCCATGGACAATATGCATGGTCTCATTTAAATTCCATCTGGTAACGCAGGTAGGCTGAAAATTATATTTCAGGATTCTAAATCAGTGGAAAGCATTTACTTTGGCACTTTTATGAGTTGCTGAAATTAAATTTGATGAAGAAAAACTAGGTAAGGGCAGAAATGTGAAACAGGATTTTATAAAGTTATTTCTTTGAGATAAAATTGTGTTTGAATAATTTTTAAATGAAGGAAAAGAGTTCTGGGGGAAAATCACTAATGAGTATTAAAAATAATCATTCTAAAGAGGATTACAAAGATCTATTTTTATGTCATGAAAAATGAAGAAAACAGGCATATAACATATTTGAATTCATTTTTTAGGACTCGGCTTTTAAAAATCTGCTATTTTCAATCTTACTGTCTGTGATTGAACAAAACTGAACTGGACATACTTGAGAATTACTGTAGTTACTAGATATGAGACTTTAAAATTTTAAGTTACTTTATTGCTAATGACTTCTATATTCTCTAATACTCGTTACAGCAGTTTTGACTTGTATGTCCCTGAGATAGTTGTGTGGTACTATTCAATTTAGAGATTTGGGTAGAAACACACCCTTCAGACTTAGAGGCTGAGAAGTAGCATCTTCTGATGCCTAATTCTTAAGCAGAGTGTTCAGAAATGTATAATGAAAACATTTGTCATATTTCAGTTCATTTTGTGAAAAACATTAAAAAACCCTAAATGATCAACAATAGGATTTGATTGAATAATTGTGGAATGCTCACATAGTGAAATGCTATCAAACTAATGTAAAATCAGTCTGAAGTGTTACATGCAATATTGGGAAAATATCAACAGATGGCAAGAGAAAAGAGATAATAATAAAACAATATTATGCCATGATATAGAAAATGCATTTTAGTGAAAAATCTTGGGATAAATCTGGCTGGTGAAAATACAACCACTGGGAAGTTACAACTGTTTGCTTTTCTGTGCTTTTCAGTTTTTCTACCACATGCATCAGTTTGATAATTAGGGAAAAAAAAGGGAATAACAGTTTTCCTTTAAATAATAGTATTATAATTGGTTGAAATGGTTCAGATAATGATTAAAAGTGATTTTGAGAAATAAATATTTCTTTATTCATTTTTTTATAGCAGCTATTTTTACTTGATTGGGGTAAAGTTGAGAGCAAATAATTGAGAATGATTGAATAAAAAAAATGCCCATGGGTTTTTGTGTTTTGCTGCAACATGCAAATTAAAGCAGAAAATATCTGTAGTCACACAGTGAATAAGCGATTGGAAAAGGTGACTCATTTTCAGTAAGAAAAAGAAAAGTTTTTATCAAAGTTGGGATTGTTTGCTTTGCCTGTGTGTGTTCCTGCCAGCTCACTGCAGGAGCCCAGCGTGCCGTAAATGACGTGAGATATAACCAGATATAACTAGTCTCTTACCCTAGAAAGACTTGACAGGGTACAGTAAAAAACACAGTTGATTCTTTCTCTAGTTCCCATTGGCCACTGACCCTGGTTGATAAATTATTTACATCCCTCTTGATTAATTAAAAGTCTATTCCACAGCTACTTTTTACCTGTTTTGTAACTTATTTCATTTCTGAATTCAAGTTTACCTCAAGCCTGAAAAATCTGCAATGAGAAAGGGAAGGATGGTTCACATTTTCCTCCACTTATAGATTCTTTTGGGCCCTTTGAAAGTCGGAATTGTAAAGGAAAGAGAAAGTAAGAAAAAAGCCAGGACATTTCTGACCTTATTTATTGTTGGTATCTTTCTGGATGCTGTGATCATATCATCTTTTTCCTTTCTTCAGGTCCTTCAAAAACTATCTCACTCCACTGAGAATGTCTCATTATAAGTTCACTCCACACATGGTGATAAATTCTTAGGATTTTACTTACAACTTCCTCTTTGATCCATGGTTTCCGAGGATTCATCTGTCTGATGGGGTGGCCTCGTCTACCCAGGCAGTCTTCTTTTCATTTCTTCCCAGGAAGGATCCAGTTCAGCCCTCTCTTGTTAAACCACATCTCATCCTTGAGAAACTAGGCCCCCATCTTGCCCAAATCTGGAAATTCAAGCACTTTGCAGAAAGCCTCATTTTTTTTCTTTGATTTCAGGCCAGGACAGTTCTAATCACAGACCCTTGCCCTTTAGGTCTCCCCTTTATAGGAATCTTACACCATCCTTAACATTTGAAAGTTATTATGACTAATTATAAGATTTTTGACTGACAAAAATAGTGCTTCCTTACCTTCTGGCACTTAGAATATGAGAAAGAAGAGCCAAATATGAATCCATTATCAAAACAGATTTCACACTAGAGGTGAAAACTTGGTTGACTCCAGAGGAATGCATAGAAATGTTCAATATCTAGAAGTGTGCATTGAGTATTGGTGTTTCAAACTGGCGGAATTCATACATAAAGGTGCACAATTCCAGTGAAGGGCAGCATGTACCTGTGGCTGCCCTACTTTATCCCAATCCAATTAAACTAGCTATTGTAGAAAGTGAATAAAGTACTATTTATTTCTTAAAATCATTTTTAATAATTATCTGAACCATTTCAACAAGTGTGGTTTGCAGGGATAAGAGGCTTGTGCATAGGGCCACAGTAGATCACACTGTAAAGCAGTATCTGGAATCCTAGAACTTTGCTTTATTCAAGGAATAGAGTTCAGTAGATTTCCCCATTGAATATATGCAAAAAGAATAATCAAGCAAACTCATTTGTTCTTCATCCACAAATATTGGGACCCGATCATACGAATAAAGGTTTTAAGCTGCCAGAAAGTTGAGAACAGAGAAGCTTTTGTGGAATCATTAGTAAATCTTCTCTGATAATGGTTCATCCCTGTGCTTTGTGTGTTACTTGGTTCCCCTTTCATGTAGTAGCTGAACAGGAGTTCTATACTCATAAGTAAAGTTTTCGCATGAAAATTCACCTACCAAACTGACTTAGAAAATACTCCTAGCTATTGAGTTAACATACTTCCATCTCATGAGGATTCCAAATGTGTGGGGAATTTCTCTCTGGAAAGAAAGATAGAAATAAATTAAGTATGTTATAAATAAGTATAAATAGAGGAGTTACATTTCCTTCTGTAGAATATTGAGGCATATGTGTAATGTTTTACTCAATAAAAGAAAGTGAAAAAATATTGACCTAAAAAATAGAAGTTAGTGATTGTACAAACATATCCATTGAAAGAGCTAAACATTCAGAACCTGATTTAAATTTCCACAAGAAAGTCCGTTTTAGTAGCATATATATTCCTCAGAGGGAAAAAGTCAGTTTGAGTTTTTTTTCCTCAGTTTACAGAAAAGTCATTAAGGAGATGGGGCTTATCATTTTAAGCATTCACTCCAAATTCATGCTGATGAATTTCCAGCTGATATTTTTGTTAGAACTATAGTCTCATTTTTTTTTTTTTTCTAATTGAAAACAAGCAAGCAAATTTATTTTCTACTTGTGGAAAAAAAATTATATGATTCTGTTTATGAGGTGACCTTTCTATTGCAGTGGGAGGGAGGGAGTTTTAAACAATCAAGCTAATATCCTCGTGAACCTATAAACAGAGGTAATATTAGCTAGAAAACTAGCCTTCAATAGCAAGCCTCCTGTTCTCACTAATTAGGCTCTGGTCCCTATCTGTAACCACCGTGACCGAGCCTTCCTCTTTGGCCACTTCTAATACATTTTGTTATAGTTCAACCTGCTCTTTATCTCCTACTTATGGCCTAATAAGTTTTTTTTTTTTTTTTTTTTAAATTTTTATTGTCTTGTTTGTTTGTTTGTGAGACAGAGTCTCTATCTCCCCAAGTAGAGTTCAGTGGTGTCATCACAGCTTATCACAACCTCAAACTCCTGGGCAGAAGTGATCCTCCTGCCTCAGCCTCCCAAGTAGTTGGCACTACAGGCATCTGCCACAATGCCTGGATAATTTTTCTGTAAGTATTTTTCGTGGAGACAGGGTCTTGCTCTTGCTCTGACTGGTCTCAAACTCCTGACTTCAAGTTATCCTTCCTCCTTGGCCCCCCAGGGAGATAGAATAACAGGCATGAGCCACTGAGCCTAGACCATTGTTTAAGACCTAGAAATTTTAAATAATAAAAAAATTGCAATGGTGTAGATCAGATCCCTTGGCCAAGTGCTGATTGCTGTCTCTGCTCTTTCTTTGTTTAGTAATGTTCCTGAATAATCCCGTAAGAATACTTGGTCATATTTTGATTCTAACATCTTTTTTCAGGTAGATTAGTAATCAACTAATAATTAGGTGGACATTTCCTTAAATGCCCTGCACTAATAACTCTTGTCCTGGTAAGGGTTTTTGTACATGTGTTAGCACACACCTTCAGTGTTTTAAACAGCAGTTTAAAGTGTTGCCTCACCCCTGACTTCCTGCTTCTATGGAGCCTTGATGTCAGGTAGAGGTAAAAACTCAGGACCATCTCACTTCCTTTTTGGGCATGCATACAATGTTGCAATGGGTATGTTTGTCTATTAATAGACTCCTAGGAATATATCAATGTCCCAAGGGGGGACAAATCATTTCCCAGATTTTTCTTTTTTGGTTTTTGTCTTCTTGCTTGCCCAACCTGTTATCACACTCACGGATAGCTATCTGAGCAGCATAAACTATTGCCGGTGATTGCTTTTGACAAATGTGCTCGGGATAATAACTGTTCAGATTGGGTGAACCCTGTGTCAGGTCAAACAAAGTAAAGCCCTCTCAGTGGGATTTCCAGGTAGCAGGCAGACAGGTCAAATAGTCACAATTTTCTGGGGATGCAACTTTTGAGAAACTCCAAATCAAATCCATCCTGTTGCCTCTATGAGTTGACGGACTGAAGGTTTGACAGGCAGTGTAACTGCAGGGGTGATGGGGTCCAGTGCTGGTGCAGAGCTGTGCATAAGGTAATATGAATATGGCAAGTTAAAAGGCTATAAATCTTGAAGTTTATACTAAAATCCAGGTATTTTTGTTGCATAAATGCCACTTACAATGTTTGTTAATTAACACATTTCTGACAAACTTGATTTTGAAAAATTTGCTAATGTTTTTATTGCTTTTCTCCCAAGAACAATAAATTGTCAGACTTTCTTAATGCATTTTGGAAGCTGGGACTGACTACACTCCATTTTATCGTATTTTGGTTACAACTCTCCCCTATTCCTAACAGTGACTCTGTACCTCAGTGTGATTCTACTGCAGACAACACATTCAAGGACCCTTAGTTTTCATTCCTATTTTTCGATACAGGGCTTTAAATTCCTCTTGAGAGCTGAAACCAGATTGGCAGCAAAAGCTAAGTTAAGCAAACTTTCCTGGAAACAACGTCTGGTGATGTGTGAGAGACCCTTGTCCTAGACCGGTTGTCCTGTGCACTAGAATGCCCTTGTGAATATATCTGATTTGAGTTATGACTCTTGATTCTGAGGCCTCCTTGAATTGTTTAGAGCATATGTAACTCACAAGTTATGAGTTTATGACAAGGCTACATAACTTACGTAGTTTGCTCACCTCCTCTCAACCAGACATCTTTGGGGGGGGTCATATAATTTGTATTCATATCGTTTCATAATTATACAAATGAACTGAAGTATATCTATATTTGTGGTAACATTTTATGCTTTTATTTAAATTTCCTAAAAGATCATTGTAGTATAAAGCTCTTTGAAAAGAGCTAAAAGATCTTTCCTAAAAGATCCTTGTAGAATAAAGCTCTTCTGAGAGGTACTCAGAAGTTACCTGAAGTAAAGTCATATTTTCATAATTTAGAAAGAGTTTACACATAACTATTAATGACAATGAATCATGTGATGGTATATGTTAAAAACCTTTCTTTAAAGAGGACTGCAATTATTCTGAAATGGTGAGGTGATACCTTGCCAACTGTAAATCTTCTTTTTAATAAAGTGGTATCCTAGCAAAATGGAAATAGCACAACTTTAGAAACAACAGTTCAGCACTACAACATTCACAATTAATATACTTTTGTGTGTGTGTTTATTTTCTCAATTTTTAAATCTTAGAACATGTGGGGTATACACGTTTTGTTCACATACTTTGTTTTCGTATAGATCGAGTCAGTTGTCAGTGTGCCCTTCACCCAGGCAGTGTGCACAGTACGGAACAGGTGTGAATGGATCTATCCCCATATGGCCCCTCCCCAACTTGAGTTTAACTGGGAGGTACTTCCATATGTGCATTTAAATATTGATCAATTAGTTCCAGTTTGGTATTGAGTAATTTTAACTTCAAATTATTGTCTCCTCAATTACAAAATATGGCTTATAATTACTGCTTGGAAGAGTCATTTTTAAGAGAGTAAAAATAAAGAAAGATCTTTATACTCAGAAGATGCTAAAACAAGACTTGCTAAAATTGTCATTCAACAAGTTATTATAATTTTATTTTTATACCTATAGTCATTTTGATCAATGTTTGTCCCATCTGGCACCTATTACCATGTTTCTTTTTCATTCATGCAAAACATTTGTATTGGCTATATAAAATGTGACAGCCTGTCTTGCAGGCACTTGGAGAGAATGATGAAATAAATGTCAATATTCCCAGCCCTCGTGGTTTGTCTGGTGTCAAGAATAACACCTGGAACACAATATATACTTGATAAACAGTAATTGACAAAATAAATTGATGAATTAATGATTAAACAACAAAACTGGATTCTAATTGCTTTTCAAAATATTCTTACCAATTATTTGGGGGGTTTGTATATCTGGATTGTCTAGTTTATCCTGCAATAAAGGACAACCCCACCACCAAGTGGTTTAAAACAACAAGAGTTTATCTTTTCCTACGTTATCTGCACAGATGCTCATTAGACCCCAGGCTCGTAGAATGGCGACTGTTCCAAGCACTGGCTTTGACTGTTCCAAACGAGACTAATATGCATAATTAACTAGATAACACTCACCCTAAGACAATTGTAATTTTGCTATGTGCCTTGGTTGAAGCAAGAAAAAATAGAAAGCTATTGGGTAAAAGGCAATAACACCTACCATAGCATATGGGAGGGGAAAGAGACTCCCCTCGGTGGGTCAGATTAGAGAGGATGAAATGAGTACTGAATTTAGAAAGGAGAGTTATAATAAGGTTAAGATGCTTAACCTTGTAATAGAAAGGAGAGTTGTAATAAGGTTAAGAAGATGGACTCAGGACTTAAATAAAAAAAAAACATACAAGGGGACCTGTCACTGGTGATCTTAACATTCAAAACAAAGCCACCCACACTAATTACTTATCCCATCTAGTTATATGCGTTATCAATTCTGAGAGTGATATTTGGTTTTGGAGGAAATCATTCATTTCATATTTCAGCACATATTTTTTAACATGTACTAGACATCATGCATTGTGGGGCTATTTATAATTATTGTTGCGAAAGTAAAGTGTTCAGTTGCTGAAATCCCTGATAGTTTTCCATACTCACGAAGAAAACATACTGTTGTCACCCAATGCATCTTCGTGCTAAAATAAGATAATCTAGTCTTTTATCATAATATGTAGGAAGTCAAAGAATGATTATCCATCAAAATATATGATCTTGTCTTCACTGCCACTAAACATGACAAAGGGATTCTATCTGTATTTCTATTTTAAGACCTCATAATATCCAGTTACCATGTACGTCATAGAATATTTTCTAATGAAACACTCTGTTTCCATTTCTTAGAACACAGCCATAAAAATCACATTTAAATCTAGTAATGTGGCCTCAACAAAAATATGTTTCCGTGTTTTAGAAACAAATTTGAAGTAGTTTCTTATTATTCTTAAATTCATTTTTTTAAAATGATGTTAAAATGACCCTTATTCAGTATTTTTATTAAAAAGCTATATTTTGCTGGAAACCAAAGCAATTCATAAAATAAATTTAACTATAAATATTAAATAGTCTTGTTTTCCATTTGCATGGCATAGTATTTTTTGCTACATTTCCCCAAAACTACATGCACACAAGTATGATAGTTAGAAAGAATAATTTATCAGAGTACATTTAGGATTGAAATGTGATACTAGATAAGTTTTAATAATTCAAGTTTGCCTATTAATGATTCTAATCTTAATAGGGTAGCTTCTTTTCTGCACTTCAATATGGACACCATGCAAGAAAAACTTCATAATAATTTACTAATGTATTACTTTATACATTTTTCTCATCTAATCATTTTGACAAATCCTCAGTGTATGTAATATTGCATAAAAGACATCATTTTTTTTTTTTCTTTTTGCAGTTTTTGGCTGGGGTGAGGTTTGAACCTGCCACCTCTGGTTTATGGGGCTGGTGTCCTACTCCTTGAGCCACAGGTGCCACCCAAGACATCTATTCTTTAGTTAAGCATTCAATCTATTAATTCTCCTGAGAATATTCATAAGTAAATTCTCCTATCACTGATAAATTATTTTGTGTTCTCTAACACAATTTTGATTTCCAAATGTATGCAAGGATCTCTAGTGGATGATTGTTGAATACCCACACACATGAAAAATTGCAAATGCAAAGAACTTTAAATCTGAGTGGATAGGATTTATGTCTTTGGGAGGATTTAATTTAGAGTTACCTTATAATGATCACTGTGAAAACTATAATGAAGATACGTAAATTTTTTGTAAGTGCTAAAATATTTATGAGTATATTGACTTTTTGCACTTAAAATTGTATGCTTATATGAAAATATCACAAGTATCTCTCAGATATGTACAACAAAAATATTCTTAGAAATAAAAAATTAAAGAAAAATTAGTTTATTATTTGGTTTAATAGCATTGTTCAATAAGGGCAGTTGGTGGCAAATAAAATACAGAAGAAAAAATTAAAATTTGAAGTCTAATATGTTAAACTGAAGAGCCTGAATCTTATTCATTTACTCTTTATATGCCTTTAATTGATTAATTAGGGAATAAAAACCTATCCTTTAGCAACATAAATTTTTTAGTAATGTGAAGCAAGGATTGGAGGAAGCTAGAGGCAAGGAAACAATTAGAGGATTTTGCATTAGTTTAGAAATAAGAAAATAAGAACTTGGATTAGAAAAGTCAACATGAGAATAGAAAACAAAGCATAGCTAATAGAGATATTTAATATATTTTACATTAGCTGGCAAAACATTAGCTTAATAGCTAATGAAAAAAGTGTAAAATGATTCGTAACTTTGAACTTGATTGACTAGAGAAATGTAATAATTTCAAAAAGGAGCTAAAACAGAGATTCTGACCATGGGGATTCAAGGTGAATCTAATTTAAACATGTTGAGCTTTGTAGATACAGCAAATTATCCAAGGATAGACTATTTTAGTAAAGAGGTTATAGAATATATTTTAGGTTCCTAAGGAATAGATGAGTTATATACAATTATATAATTCTATTTGAACAACCCTAAGCGTAGTTTATTGTGTTAGTCATTTGTTTTAAGTGGTAAAAGTGAATTTGGAGGATGTGGATTATCATATAGGAGACCTCATTTTTCTGTATCTTAGTGGATCAGAACTCAAAAAAATATACAAAAGTAAAATAAGATACCATGACCTACATTTCTTCTGAAATATCTTAAAATAAGTTTATTTTTCTGATATTGATAATTCAGCTATCATTTTAAACAGACTTTATTGGCATTAATAATGCATATGACGGATTCTGCAGAACAAATCTTATAGGCATTTCACATTTTAGCATCTTGTCTCCTATAAGTACATAAAGCATTTAAAAGGAAAATAACTACAATGAATTAGGAATATTAAAGAAAGTACATGTCAGACTAATAAAGGAATCTATGTCACAAAAATATCCAGTTTACAAAAATATGTACAAAGATAATTAAAAGAAATAGGGTTTTAGAGCAAAGGATTTATGTCACATAAAGTGTTTAAAGATCCTTTGCAACTTATTTTATCAATGCAAAGGAGCAATTTAGTCATTTTGAAGTCGTGTTATTAAGGGTAAGAAAAAAATCTAATTATTTAAATCTAACTATTTGTAACAAAAAATATCTAATGCACAAGACTTTCTTTTTTTTTTTTTTTTTGAGACAGAGTCTCACTTTATCACCCTTGGTACAGTACTGTGGCGTCACATAGCTTACAGCAACCTCCAACTCCTGGG
Source organism: Loris lydekkerianus (assembly GCA_963574355.1). Taxonomy (NCBI): domain Eukaryota; kingdom Metazoa; phylum Chordata; class Mammalia; order Primates; family Lorisidae; genus Loris; species Loris lydekkerianus. The sequence continues at coordinate 22,948 of CAUYPK010171237.1, forward strand.
TTTAGGTGATTCTCTTACCTTAGCCTCCCAAGTAGCTGGGACTACAGGTGCTCACCAAAACGCCCAGCTATCTTTTCTTTTTTTTTTTTTTTGCAGTTTGGCCAGGGCTGGGTTCGAACCCATCACCCTTGGTATATGGGACCGGCACCCTACCCACTGAGCCGCAGGCACCACCCGATGCACAAGACTTTTGAAAGTGATTTTGCAAAATAAAAATTGTTCTATTTTAGACAATAAAAATACTTATGAATTTTTGTGTAGCCAACATCAAGTTTTTTCAGAATTAAAACATTTTTTCATATATATATATACCGTATATACTTGAGTATGAGCCGAGTTTTTGTGCCGAAAATTTGTGCTCCAAAACCTGAACTCAGCTTATACTCGGGTCATACAGGTTATTTGATCAGTGCCCGCGCACCTAATCAAATGCACAAAGTCTCCAGTAGTCTTCTGCAGTCTGCTTGAGGGGGCAGTGCTTCAGCTCAGTCCACAAGTCGCGGCTGAGCTGAAGAGGTAGGAGGCTGAACTGAACTGTATTCCACTGAACTATTTAACCCACAATATTTAATGGCACATTTAATTCAGTGAAAACCCCATTTAAGGCAGAAAAGTCTTGTAAATAAATGGTCATAAATCCTGAATTCTTATAATCAGGGGTTTGGGAGTATAAGGATTCAGGATTTTTAACCATTTATTTACAATGCTTTACTGTCTTAAATGGTTTATTCACTTTATTAAAGTTGATTCCTCAATTATTGCAATTGTTTTGGGTATATATTTTTATTTTTGAAATTTACCAGTGGCTGCTGCATTTTCCACCTCGGCTTATACTTGAGTCACTAAGTTTTCTCAGTTTTTAGGGTAAAATTAAGGGGGTCGGTTTATACTCGGGTCGGCTTATACTCGAGTATATGGGGAGATATATATAAATATATATATATATATATATATATATATATTTTTTTTTTTTTTTTTTTCTTTTTTAGTTGAGACAGGGTCTCACTTGGTTATCCTGGCTAGAGTATAGTGGTGTTATGACAAATCAGTACAACCTCCAACCCCTAGACTTAATCTACCTTCCTGAGTAGCTCAGGCTATAGGCCTGTGCCATCACACTTCAATACTTCTCCTAAATTTGAAGTATTTATAAAATTACATGTACAATGTCATCTTTAAAATAGAATATAAAATTATCCAAATTCTATCCATTACTTGTGTGATCTATTTCTGTTAGAGAAGGAAGGTTTTATTCATTTAATCGATATTTACCCCCCAAAGCTATTCTCTGATGTTCCAAGTATTATCAATATAGCAGTGAATAAAGTGAGACTATGACATTATATCTAAGGAGAAAATTAACAAAACAGAAATATTTCAGTTAACAAAAAGTATCATACTTAGGAACACTTTGAAGATTAAATTAGAGCAGATAATAAATGTAAGAGTGGTAGATGGCTCTTATTTCAGAGAAGGAAATTAGGATGTCCTCTGGGGAACACTGAAAATTAGCAAAAATCTGAAGAAAGTGAAGGACAAGATCTGTGACAAGAATATCTAGGATATAAGTTTTCCAGTAAATGGGACAGCAAATGAAAGTGTCTTAAGACAGGAACATACATGGTTTTTAGAGAAACCAAAAGACTAATGTCAATAGATAAAATAAACAGCTGAAATGAAAGAAAGTAATTTGGGGGTGATGGCCAAGGATCAGGTCACATAGGATATCACTTACTGTCTTCAAGGTGGTAGGAATCCATGGAAAGTTTTGGAACAGTATTAATACAGTAAAATAAATTGCCTAGATTTTTATGGAAAGCAAGGTTGGCTTGATTGAATTTAATAGCATGAGTAGTATGGAGATGTGACCCTGTTAAAGATGTAGATTTCAAGGAGATCTGATAAGGATGTTTCAGGAAAGATGTAGAATATGAGCTGAAGATAAAATTCAAGGTAACTTTGACATTTGGGGATTTGAGTAATTGAATGAGTGTTGCTGGTTACTAAGTGAGATGATATTAAAGAACAGGTTGAACTTGCTTATTAATATGAACATAGAGATGCTTAATGTGAGTTTAGCGTACAGGGCATAAGATTGTGACAGGCTTTTTTTCCCATCATTGCTGTGGGTCATTTTGTTTTCCTTCAAACTTCATCTTGTTACTGTCATCTCAGTAGAAACTCTCAACAAAACTGAGTCTACAGATCATATTTAAATCCATGAAACTGGGTTAGATTACACAGCTAGAAATTTTTATAAAGAAGAATTCTGAGTACTGAGTCCTGTGAAATTCTATCATTTACTCATTTGGAACAAGAAAAAAATCCAGCAAAATAAATAAAAAGAAACATATGAGGTAGAAGGAAACCAGGGAAGTATATACTAAAATCATATACTGTAAGTTTCTTAAAATGCATATTAAAAAGGAGGAAATGCTCAATGTTAAATGTCACACCGCAGAACACAGTAAGCGCTGAAAATAGTTCATTAGATTTGATCATATGAAGGTCATCGTTAACACTAAAAGGTATGAGTGGAATTGAATATACACGTACGATTGAATATACATGTAAGAATTAGAGTTGATGTGCTCATAGAGATTTAGAGAAATTTTGCTTTAAAAAAAACATAGACAAAATGAAAGATAGTGAAAAAGGGCCCAGGCTTATATAATGATTTTTTCTTTCTTTTACTGGAACATATCTCAGAATGTTTCTATGCCCATAGAAGCACTTCAAACAGAGGAAAATATAATACAGGAGAGATAATGTTATTTGTTAGATCAGCATCCTTGTGTAGCTTGAGAATAGATCCAGAGTTTAAGTAAAGGGGTTGTACATAGTCAGGTCATAGTAACATGAAATACATACAAATTTGTACAAATACGTGAGAATGAGTAATTAGGTGAGAAGATGAGATGAGATTTTCACTTGAGTCTTTTTCCCTTCCCTTCCCTACGCTTCCCCTTCCCCTTCCCTTTGTTTTCATTTATTTTCTTATGAGCTGCAGCCAGATGTGGTGGTGCATGCATATAGTCCCAGCTCCTGGGAAGTCGGAGGCCAGAGGATTGCTTGAGCCCAGGCATTTGAGGCTGCAGTAAGCTAGAATAACACCAGTGCACTCTAGCCTGGGTGATAGAGTTAGACCTTGTCTAAAAAAAGAAAAAAAAAATAAGTGAATGGAAAACAAGGACTTCAACTAAGAGGTAAAGATATGGTGCATATTTTTATCTATAATAAAAAATAAATAAATAAATAAATAAAAAAGAATGAGAAGGACTAGATGGTAAAGAAAGAATAAAAAGTATGATGTTGTTGAGCTAGAGCATAGGAGGATGGATTGTCTAAATTTAAATCCAACTTTAATAGTGTGGAATTTCCCCCAAGCATTGTAATACATCTTGAAAGGTTATACGGACGGGAGATTTTGCAGTGGCTTAAAAAGCTTATTGCTCAGGATCTATTCTGTGTCTTTCAATATCTAAACCAAGAATCCTTTGATAAGTTGCCTGAGCTCAGTGAACCTCAGTTTCCTCAGTTATTAACATGATGATAACAGGATCTGAGTGGGTAATATAAACCAGGTCATCAAGTTTCCTGTGTTTCATCTCATCAAATAGTCAAATTATATGTTTCATTATTCTCTATTTTATACTTTACTACTGCATTTTAGAGAAGGTCAAAATTGATTCAACAATAACTAGCTAATAAGTATCATAGCATGGAAAATTGCCTTGATGAGATGACTCCGAAGCAGAGACTTAATCACAAGTTATGCTCCTTCTTGCTGTGTTTCATTCCTACAGAAAAGGTAAAAAAATTAAAGCACAACTGAAAAATAAATACCCATTAATATGAAGGTGTAAATGTTTTTGGTAACTGAGAGAAAAGATTAGAAATTTTTTTCATTGGTGTTGTTTTTTTGTCATGTCAAAATCTAGGTAGTAAATATTTTAGGCTCTGTGTACTACACTATCTCTGTTGCCACTGTGCAATTCTGCCACTATAGCACAGGACAAACAAATGGGCGTGGCTGTATTTCAATAAATCATTATTTTAAAAATACCACAAAGTAATTTCATCTATGAACAATTATCTGCACTGCACTAAATTCCACTGCACTAAATAATAGTTTCAGTGAATAAACTGAAATGAGAACCATTATAGAATTCCTTAGGATAAATTTACAGATTTAATAAGCACCTACTTGGATATATTGCATGCCAACCACTAGACTCAAAGCAGAGCTTATAGTTGAGTGAAGGAGACAGAAGAGATTGACTTTATGGGTTTTGAGTGATTAAAATGAGAACAAAGAATGGGAGATAATTAAAAGGGGGATATTCAAGAAGAAAATTTAAATTAAGGGAGAGAAAAAATAATTATAACAGAAGAATAAAAGAGAAAATTAGCATGCACTTGAAAGTACTTGGGGTAACTCAAGGATATTTTCATTGTTTAAACTTTATGTTGTAAGTTTAAAGTACAAAAAAATCACAAATATTTTTGAAATCACAACTTAATTTTCAGAACATATAGGCCAGGCATGGTGGCTCACGCCTGAAATCCTAGCACTCTGAGAGGTGAGGCGGGTGGATTTCTTGAGCTTATGAGTTCAAGATTGGTCTGAGCAAGAGTGAGACTCCCATCTCTACTAAAAATGAAAACCTGAGGCAAGAGGATTGCTTGAGCCCAAGGGTTTGAGGTTGCTATGAGCTATGACATCATGGCACTCTACCCAGGGTAGAGAAAATATTAAGTGATAAGTCAAATGCCTTGCATTCATAAATTCTTAGGGTAAGAAATGATTTTAACATCAGTAATACAATAATATTTAAAATATTTGGTATATACTATCATACACAACATCTTTCCAACTGATTTCAAGGCTGTGTAAAATAATATATAATGGTAGTAAACTCAATATCTTTCTAGGCATTCCATTCCATTCCTTCTTTGGAAGTTCCAAAGAGTTAGAAAGCTGTATTACAATAAGAGAATTCTAATCTCTCTTCATTTATCACAGCCTCTCGGAAATTAAAATATAGCTATACTCAACCACACAAAATATAGAAAAATTATAAATATAGAGAATAATGGATTCCACCTCTATTATAGGATGGAAAAGGCAGAGGACACATGACATAATGTAATTAATGAGAAACCATGAAAATAAAAAAATTTGTTGCCACTAATTGCTAATGAGAAGGTTAAAGACAGAATTAGTCATTGCCATGTGTTATAAAGATAAAATGCCAGAGAAGACAATTAAAAAATAAATTAACACAAATATTAAAAGAATAAAATCATAGGGGATATGGTTAATGACTATCCAAATTTAATTATATACTGTGTATCTTTTAGTTATGAAAATGAATTTTGCAGAGAAACAAGATGTTTTGTGATATTGTGTTTTCTTACAAATATGGGTGTTGTCCTAGCCTGTGAGATATGGCTTTTTGCCTTAGTGCTGTTATCACTACGTTCTTGTTTTATAAGTCTATTATAGGAAATTGAACTTGGAGGAAATGGAATCTATTCACTCAAGCTATAATGTTCACACCATCTATATGATGACTAACATACTATCTAAAACATCAGTAAAGTGTAACTGTAATTCCATTGGTATGTAAGTGACATAAATTCACTTTTTTTTTTTCTCTCAAAATTCTGTTGGGAAAATTAAATTGGCAATTTTCACTGATTTACTTTAAGCACATAAGCAATTTTTTCCCCTTTGAATCTATGTCAGATTGTGATTTACCTTCAAGCACCCCTTTAACTAGATCCACTGTTTCAAAAATCAACTGTATTCACTTAAATTTATATGTATGTATGTATATGTGTGTATATTTATATGTGTACATACACACACACATATGTAAAGCTTTTTGTTTATATCTTAATCTCTTGTTTCTCATTGAGATTGGTTCTTTTCAGTCAGAACATCCCTCCAGAACTTCCCTACTTTCGGCATTCCTTAGGGTGCTGGTACATGGGTACAAGACTATTTTGTCTTCAGTTACCTTTTGAAATTGGGATGATTTTGCCTTCATTTGTGATGTAAGTGTTCTAATGGATAAAGTCTTATGGATTTTCTATTTTTTTCCTTCAGCCCTTTAATGATTTCCCACTGTCTTTTAGTCACCATGTTCTGTGATGAGAAGTCCGCAGTCATAAACTGTTGCTTCCCTCTATCTGATGTGCTGTTTTCAAGATGGTTCCCTTTATAGTTGGTTTTCTAAAGCTTGACTACAATTTATTTAGTTATCACTTTTTAACATTTTTCCATATGGGGTCACTGAGATTTTTATAATTTGCAAAAAACAATTGGAAGGTTTTAGACCACAGTAGCTTTATAATTCTGCTCCTTCTCTTCACCTCCCACCCCCCAATATTCCAATATGCATGTATTACATATATGTGATATGTCAAAGAGTGCCATATGCAAGACTAGAATGGTGGATGCTATTATTTAAATAGCTTTTTATAACTGAAAAAATTCTTATTTTCAGTTTAAAAATACTGAAAAATGGAGCAAGCCAAAAACACGTCCACCCTCATCCAGCACGTGAATATATAGAAATAATCCACATGTTCTTCAACAGTACAATGCATAGGGCAGCTCCTTCACTAAAACTGGACAATACAGAGAAGATTAGCATGGCCCCTGTGCAAGGATGACACGCAAATCCATTCAGTGTTCCATATAAAAAAAAATACAATACCTAAAGTTTAGCTTAATCATAATATTACAATAAAAATGAATAAAATATAATTATATGTGACAACATGAATGTATTCTCCAAATATAATGTTTATAATAAAAAAATTATATGTTAGGTAATTGTCCCAGAAAAGTCCCTTCCCAGAAAGCCCCTTCCTGCTTTCAACAGACCAAGACGTTTCGTACAAGCCTTGGTGGTCTGTGAGATCTCTGCCGTTTGGGTGCCACCCTTTCATTAAATACATAAAAGAATACAGAGACTTTCTTTTTCTTTTTTTGAAGTTTAAAAAGCTAAATTAAGGTATGTCATTGAATATAGTTTGGAGCTATGGTAGTAGAACAATAAAAGATATGTACTATTCCTTAATCAGGATTTCAGTTACAGCTTTGAGGAATAATAAAGAAGTGTGTATTTGGGGCTCAGCACCCCTGCACAGTGGTTACCGCACCGGCCACATACACCAAGGCTGGTGGGTTCAGACCCGGCCTGGGCCAGGTAAGCAACTATAACAACTGTAACAACAACAACAAAAAAAAAAAACAGCTGGGCGTTGTGGCAGGTGCCTGTACTTCCAGCTACTTGGGAGGCTGAGGCAAGAGAATCGCTTTAGCCCAAGAGACTGAGGTTGCTGTGAGCTGTGACACCACTCTACTGAGGGCAACACAATGAGTCTATCTCAAACAAAGAAACAAACAAACAAACAAAAAAAGTGTGAATTTGAAAAAACACAATGATCTCAAATTTAGTAGATAGTGTCCTTCTATAGTTAAATTTTACATAAGTTTAGTCAGAGTAAATATAAATGTATTTGTTGATGTTCTTTAATACAATATAATTCTAAACATTTTTCTTAATCTTTTGTCATTTGCATTGCTATGCATTTGATTCACTCAATTTATTCAATCTGCTGATAGTATATCTTATATAAATGCATAATTTCCTGTGAGTTACACAAAATCTGTGTTATACATGATGCTGGCATAGCCATATGTTTTAATTTCAAATATTTTTTATAATAATTTGACTAAAATGAAACTAATAGAATTAATTGTACAGCGTTTTCTCTCTCAGGAGCAAGGCCCAGGAGGGTAGTCAGCACAGCAGTAGAATGCTTCTACAATGTTCAAGACAGCTGGGTAACTTCAGAAAGCTGGAGCCGAATGTATCAGAAGGGCTTACAGTGTTCATTCATGTTTCAGAAAACATAAATATACATTCACATAGAAATAAAACTAAGAATATAAATTATAAAAATAGTATGACAATCAAAAACTTATGCTCTTAAAGGCATCTTAGACCTCAGATACTATTTCAATTGTTGTACCTCACTTAATTGCCAGTAGCATATAGTAAATGGCAGTGTCATTCACCTTTTAGAGTTATGCAAGGTGGCCGATCCTGGTAGGAATAGCTGAGTGCCTTACAAGCTATAAATACATTCCCTTTGAACATCTAACTCATAGTAGTCATTCAACCATATCTGTTGAATGAATGAATAAATAAATAATGCTGCTAAATGTCTACTGAAAATATTTTATTATTTTGGTCAGATGTACGTTTTCATTAAAGTTTGTCCACAAACTGTTGTTATTCTATGAAAGTGATTACTTTTTAGATACATATGTATATGCTAGCAATTATAAGTTTATTGCTTGATACCAGTGAATTTTAAACTAAGGGATTTTTATTTACTTTTTGGCATCATTGCTGAGAACAAAAGGAGAGATTTTAGACGTTGTTCCAGAATTTTAAATACCCCATCATCGAAAACAGTATATAAATAATATGTCAAGCTTTAATGAAAACAAGTTACTAATATTTAAAAATTTCTGTGTGGATTTAAAGACTAATTGCAGTCAAACTCAGCTAAATTTGTGACTTGCTTTATTGTTTTAAGCAGTGTGACTTTGGTTTGTTACTTACTGTCTCTAAGACTCAGTTTCTTCACTTGTGATATTAGAAATGATTAAGTGTATTTCATTCATGGGATTATTGTAAGCATCACATCAGGGTACGTAAGTACACTGAATATCTATTTAATCCCCTTGTGCTTGTATTTTGTTTTCTTAAGTCTAGAGCAGCCTTCACTTTATGCTAATGTGGCCACACTCTCAAGTTATTTACCGTATATACCCGAGTATAAGCTGAGTTTTTTCGGCACAAAATTAGTGCCGAGTTCGGGTTTTTCAGCACAATTTTGTGCTGAAAAAACTCGGCTTATACTGGAGTGTATAGGGTACTTCATGCTATCCTAATTGAATTCTAATATATTCTGCAAAGTTTCTTCACTCTGTATGGTTGGAACACCTATGTCTTCCACAACTGTGTGATCTTCAAAAGGATGGTTTATTTCACAGCTTCCAGTGGGTACTACCAGGACATCAAGAATCTCAATCTGTCATATACAATATAACATTTGGCAGAAAACTTAGGGGACATCTCTGCAGATTTTTGGAGCTTCATTCTTCAAACTCTTACTACACAGCAGAGATCTTTACACTCTGCCTGGGCTTCACCATCTGATGCTTCTATCAAGAAAGAGCTTGTAGGCTGACCACCCAGACCTTATGGTGGTCACCAGCCTTGTTTCCTTCTCTCTAGAGAACACCGTATTGCAACATTTGTCTTCCAATACCTGAAACCAGTTGCTTCACAGAATTCTCCACTTTTATAGTTGTTGTGGCAGGAGAGTTAGAAATAACTCTTCTAGTTATTTCCTCATGGTTAGAAATGCCAGTCAACAAGAAGTTACAGTGATGCAGACTTATATATATTTTTAGACACTTATGAGTTTAATTTGAATTACAGTAAGTGGCAAACGTTTTTCGACTAGTAACCAAAATTTTACCTAATTATTGAAAAATAAGCATATTTAATTTAATAAGATTTAATTTAATTCTAGGGAGTCAAAAGGTGAAAAATGCCTACCAGAGGGTTCATGAAACCAGTTTCCATTACATATAAACTTGAATAAAATCAAAGTAAAGAATCAAAGAATGATCAGGGCATATATACAAGGAAAGTGAATTCAATGACTGAAAGAATTTACTTGTAGTCACTATACATATGTATACATTTGCGTCTATGTATTGATTATATACATTATGTGTATACATATATGTTTACTGTGTGTGCACACATTTTTGCATGACAGACATATATTAAGATAGTTAAATAAGTAGATGGAGGTATAGTTACAAGACTCAATGGAGAATAAATGATGGAGGCCCTCAATAGTTCAAGTCAAAATTTGGAATTGATATAAAGTCTGAGATTCTCAAATGATAGAATAAAGAGATAAAATAGAAATATTTGTTTTGAAGGTTTATTTTAGGTGAATTACATCTCGAAAGAGCTGGAGAAGGAAAAATCATCTCAGATATTATTGGGAGAACAAAGATAAGAGGTTTCAAGGTAGTGGACAAGGGTAATATTGAAGATTGAAAACAGAAAATAAAGCAATGACAACAACGCGATGCCTGCAGGAAAACACTGGACACGTGAAATGATAGATTTGCACCCTACATGGAAATGACAACCAACATAAGACAGAGATAGATGATTGTGCCATAAATAGGGTACAAGTACAAATATCTATGTTTGTTCACATATGCTTTTGCTAAATCATTTTAAAATGAACTCTCTTTGTGTGATCTTTACTATGCTATAAGGTAGTCACCTGTAGTATTTAAGCCATTTATGCTGGAAAACAAATATATTTTGTATAACAGTGGCATTTTATTTCAAGCTGTAGACATACTATTGGAAATATATCGATTTACTATTTGGATATCACATTATTACATATGGGCTATCTGTACAAAATAAAAAGAATTTGGTATTTAAAGAACTTTGATATTTTAATCTTCTGTAGCATTGCTAGCATGTTTTTAATTAGTCTTAAGAAATATAAATTTCCATATGTGCTTTTCTTTTAAAAAAGAAATGTTATAAACAAATATTTCTATGGTTCTATTTACAGAAAATATTGATATTGACTTCAAATGTTTGAAGGACTAACATTTTTACAAGGCAAAATCCTTTATTCATTATTGTTCCATAAGTAAAATAGGAACTTTATGTGTATTTTGCAGGTTTATTGAAATAGAATTGTATGAAATTGGAGTGTTTAGGAAGACAATGGGCAATATATAATGAAATATAATTAAGCTGTCATATATCTTTATTATGGAAACTTAAATTTTGTCTACAGTTTTACTAATAGAGAAAATGACTAGTTTCTACCCACCATTATGGAGGTCTAATTGACAAATAAGAATTAGATACATTTAAGGTGTACAGTGCTATGTTTTGACATACATATATATTATGAAACTATTACTACAACCAAGAAAATTAGTATATCCATTGCTTTACATAGTTGCTTTTCATGTGCATGTGTAGTAAAAATACCTAAGATCTACTCTCTTAGCAAATTTCAAACATTCAATACATAGTTAACATTTGGTTTCCACAAGTTATTCAATTTATAAATGAAAATTTAAACCATTTGATCAACATCCCCCCAATCTTCCCCTTTCAACTCCCAACCCCCAAAGCCTTGGTAACTTCCCTTCTATGCGTATGTAACGATTAATTTTCGATGCAAATATGACTGGATTAAGGGATTCTTAGGTAGCTGGTAAAGCATGTCTTTTTTCGTTTGTCTGCGAGTATGTTTTGGAGATTGAAATGTAAGTCCATGGACTGAGTGGAGAATATCCTCCCTTAATGTGGGCGGATACAATTCAATTGGCTAGGGACTTGCATGGAACAAAAAAAGGCTGAGGAGGGGGGGATTCTTGCTTCCTCTTCTGGAACCAAGACACCCTTCTACTTCTGCCCTCACACGTTTCAACTCTAGGTTTTTTGGGTTTGAACTCCAGGATTTTTTCTAGTAGTCCCATGGCCTCACATTGAGGGTAATACCATCCTCTGCCCTGTTGCAGAGGTTTTCAGACAGGGACTGAGCTGTGATACCAATCTCTCTGGTTTTCCAGCTTGCAGATAGCTTATCACAGGACTTCTCAGCCTCCATATTTCTATGAGCCAGTTCCCCTAATAAATCTTCCCTTATCTATCTATCTATCTATCTATCCATCCAATTGCCCTATAGGTTCTGTCTCTCTGAAAAACCCTGATATACAATATAAGTGAGATGATGAAGTATTTTTATTTTTGTGTCTAACATATTTCAATTAGCATAACGCCCTCCAGTTTCATTATGAAAAGGTGATACATTATGATTATGAGAAGATGATTTCTTGATAGATGTTGAGTCTGTGGAGGTTTCTCAGCATTTTTATCACATTTTTAGCTCATTTTGTTTTTCTAAATTAATGCTTAGGAGTATTAATAAAAGACCCCTCAAACCAAAGTCCAGTGTTTGCATATTTTCATTTTATACATAATGGTTGTCTGTACATAATAAAGATAGATGATTAGAATAGTTATTAAAACATAAGGTAAGACCCAAATACAGGTCTTAATTTGTTATATGAATATCTTACACTAAATTACTTCTCCTTTACAATAAAATCTGTCATTTCCAACAGGCATATGAGTTGTTAACTTAATGAAGCTTGTCCATCTATATAGGATATGTAATATTGCTTTATTTTATAGATGAAAAGCAATGTACTGAGGAGACTATCTAATCTGAAGTAATAGAATAAGAAATGGCAGAGGTGATAAAGACTGGGGTTCCTATTCAAAATTCCAAGCTTTGAAATACTATTGCACATTGTTATCCATCTAACTGACTTTTCTTGCCATAATAGAATTCTTTCAAACTGCCCTTAACAATTATTAAAAACTTTCTTAGCAGATTTCTAAAATTCTGGCTGTATCTTTAAGAATGGTATGGACCGTTACCTGGACTTTTCATCTTGGTTAACAACGATGCTAGTTCCATTTCTGTGTTTTATAATTTTATTGCCTTTTATAATGTTTTGTTAAATGTGTAAGCAGCTCTTACAAAAAGTTGATAATCTTAAAAACTTAATTCATTCTATAAACTTAATTCATTTCTATAACTTGCATACCTCTGATAACATTTATAAAATGCATTTCCTACTTAGATTCCTACCTATTGGTTATTTACAACAGGAATTTCTATATGACTCATCTTCCTTGTCCACTATTCTTTCATAATTACTTTGCTTTCTTCAAAATTCTCGGTTGTTCTTTATCATTCAAGAGTTTTATTTCAATCTAGATGTACAATTTTATCTGTCTTTTGTATCTTTATATTTAATTGAAAGATAATTTTAAATAATTTTAAAACTATGAAACTGAATATTTTAATTAATAAATGAAGAATTTTTTTCATCAAGTAAATAAATACAGACTATGGCATTTATTAATAATTCCTTAAAATCAATACCTACTTGCCAAGTACCAAAAACAACCAGCTTAGTAAATAATCGTGTTTTGTTTTGTTGGTAAATAAATATTTTATTCCCTAGAGAGATCTTATAAAACACACCATCCTGTGCTAACGTGTACAATTGTGACTTCATAGTTTACATAGAAATATCATCCTTATTTTCTGATTCAAGTTGTAAATGTTTGGTAGATACCTTCCTAGTCAGTCTCTGAGTAAAATCAAAACCGTATGTTTAACAAGGAGGGAAGACTTAATTGTGTATGTGGCATAAATTCTAGTACTCTATTCAGGGTACTAGATACAATGATACTAGTATTAGTACAACTAGTACTAGTGATACAATGTCACTATTTTCCACTAGGAGGTCAAACTTTCTCATCTAAAGCTCTTTGTGATGCTCACTCTTTACTTAATGACGTGGGGAGAAACATATTTTAATTCACTTAGTTGAAAAGGATAGAATTTGTATAATGTCTGGTTTAGCCATTTAGTAGTTTTTGACACTCTATTAGATGAATAGGATGATCTTAAATCTAGATTGTAATTTTCATATGCTGCAGATTAATTAATCATAAAATACAATTTCATAATGAGAGATCTTCTGAATTTCCAAATAAAGACAGGAGTGTTCACACAATCAGATTGTAAAAAACATGTTTCCACTTGAAATTTATATAATTGTAGCGAGACGCATTCTTTGTTTTTTTGTTTGTTTTTTCTGTTTTACTTTCCAGCTCTCTTTTCTTTTTTTTATTTTTATTTATTTTTTTTGCTAAATCTTAGCTGTGTACATTAGTGCAATCAAGGGGTACATTGTGCAGGATTCATATATAATCTGAAATATTAAACTGTTCAACGTAGCCTTTATGGCATTTTCTTAGTTACTGTATGTAGACATTTGTATTCTGCATTTAGTAAGTTTCACCTGTACCCATTCTAACATGTACCGTAGATGTGGCTCCACCCATTACCCTCCCTCCACCTTAACCTCCCCCCTCCCTTCCCCTTCCTTGGCCCTTTCCTCATAGTCTTGTGGTATAGTTGGGTTATAGCCTTCATGTGAAAGCTATAATTTAGCCTCATAGTAGAGCTGAGTACATTGGATACTTTTTCTTCCATTCCTGAGATACTTTACTAAGGAGAATATGTTCCAGCTCCATCCATGTAAACATGAAAGAGGTAAAGTCTCCATCTTTCTTTAAGGCTTCATAATATCCCATGGTATACGTGTACCACAATTTGCTAGTCCATTCGTGGGTCAATGGATACTTGGGCTTCTTCCATGACTTAGCAATTATGAATTGGGCTGCAATAAACAAACATTCTGGTACAGATGTCTTTGTTATATTGTGACTTTTGGTCTTCTGGGTATAAACCTAGTGAAGGAATTATAGGATCGAATGGCAGGTCTATTTTTAGAATACTCAGGTCTCTGAGTATTCTCCAAACATCCTTCCAGAAGGAACGTATTAGTGTGTTTTGACAGAGACAAAGTTAATATCAATCTGACAAGGATTCTGGAAGTGATGTTTCATCATTTCTTTCTAAACTGAGTCAAATGAATGAATTTTAAAAATCAACATTCTTTTAATGTTTCCCAAGAAAACAGCAATTTATGTTTTATTGAAAAGCACACAATAATGGCAAAATGGATAGGCACTAAAAATGTAATACTTGTTACAGGTTCAGCAAATCAATGGCGGGTCCTGATGGTGCCTCTTTAAAAGGTTAGTATGTTAATATGTAAGACTCACGACTCTTGTCTCCAGGATCAGACTGTACTCTATATTGTCCTCAGAAACCCAGTTCTACTTTCTAGGGTGTGTCCTTCCCCAGTGTCCCATTCAGGATTTCTAGCTTCTCTTCTGTGGAATGTGAGAGGTTGTTGATATACTTTACTGTTCTACTGTTGTGACTTAGTCACTATTTTTTGAGAGACAAAGTTCAGTCTTCCTCAATGTTACAATAATTTCAAACAGTTGACATTCAAAGTTTAAATTTCTCTCATGTGAGAATTATGCATATTAACATGGGAAACATAGATAACTTTCTCATTACCAAGATGATAGGAATTATGTTAAAGTCAAAGCCAATTTCTAATGTTTACTAATTCAATCATATGAATTAATGACTTTTTGTGAATGTTTTTTATATAGGATATGCTCTGGTAAATGTTTTATATGCACTGACTCATAGAAACCGTGTAACCCCTACAGACAACAGAAATAATTCTTGTCCTTATTTCTGGGTGATAAAATTGAGTTACAGAACAGCTCAGGTTGTTGTTCAGAATCACACAGTGGGTGGAGAAGGAATGTAAGTGAGGCATTCTGGGAGATGAGCAAGGGCACTTAACCGCTGTGATGAATTGCCTCTCTGTATTGATACCCTGCAAAGTGTGATTCTGTGTGAAGGTCCTCTGATTTATTCATAATATGCAAACAAAAGAAAGGTTAGGTTTTATATGAAAGAGTAGTTTTATTTTGTTCATTATCATTTTTATTATCCACATAGAAATTGGATATTTTGGTTCTTGATGTTATTGTAGTGTGGATTTGATGCAGCTTTTGATCATAATAAGGCTGAATGAAAAGATTTTAACTCGTTATCATCAGGGATATACGAATCATTCTATCTTATGTGTACATGGTTGAATGTAACTATAATGTAATTTTGCAAATTATATTTCTTTGAAATTCATGTAATTTTCTTGTCCTTTCTCTTTATAGTTTCTTTCAGTGAGTCACAAGGCCAGGTATGTTGACTGAAATTTTCTTGAGATTATATTTGTAGTTGAAATATATTTATTGCACGATGTGAAAAGATAAGTGAGCTGAGAAGGAAGTTTATTTAGGAAAATTTTACCTGTCATTGTGGACATTTTCAGTGATGCTGTTTTTGATTCTTTGTCAAGATCAGGGACCTGTATTTGTTTTATAGATTTCATGATTAAGATTAATACAGAAACATAAACAGCTAATTCTTGGTCTCCTTTAGCATGAAATGCTCTTAAACTCATCCTGCTTAAAATTTCCTCACTAATTTGTATGGAATTATGTCCATTGAGCTTTAATTTATTATCTAGGCATCTAAAAATATTTTGTATTTTCCTAAGGAAGAGAGGCATAGATAATTTAAGCCTTCAAATTAGATGTAATTATGCTTTTCCCTTTTTTCCATAATAAATAAAATTAGTTTCATTTTGAGGATAAGAAAGAAGAAATTTAATTCCAGTCAAATGTGCCAGCCTCTAGAATTCCAGTTAAATGTGCCATTCTCTAGAATCTACTGACTGGATTGGTATATCTCTGAGATCAGAGAGTAGTTATAAATTTGCAACTAAAAATAATAAATAAAGCTACCTTAAGACTTACATCTCGGTTTAAACTCAATGTTTTGGTTTGAATGCCTATAAAAATGCGTAGCTATATCACTGCTCAATAACATATTGACAGACACAACTTTTTTAGAAATAAACTCAATGTTATGCTGATGAGGCTTTTTATTGTATGAACTTTAAGTTGATTATATTAAAACTTATAACCTGTTTCTTATTTTGTTGAATTATATTAACTATGGATTAATTTAACAAGCTTATTTTAGTAGAGAAATTAAATTACCCCACTTTAATTTGCTTGACTATTTAATATAATGTCCAAAAACTTTAAAATGGTGCAAATGGATTTTTACATTTAAACTTAGAGTTATCATTTCAATGTCACAAAAGATGCATAATAATGTAAAGTAAATGAACTCTATAAAATGTGCATTAAGTTATTTCATTTGTTTATTTACTTACTGTAAAATAAGTTTTAATTATTTTATATTTATTGTGTTTTAAAATAAATCTATTCAAATTTTTTAAAAGCTATAATAATTGAATGCAGAATATATACAGTGGAACCTTCATAGTTGGTCACCTCCCTACAGTGACCACCTGCTTACATTGACCTAATCTTCATAGATCAGCCATGAACCACATGTACATATCAGTACATTAGGCCTAGTTCCTTATGTTGACCACCTGTAAATGTGGACCATTTTGTTACAATCCCTTGGTGGTCAACTTACAGAGGTTCTATTCTACTTTATATTATTTTTACTTTTGTATGTGTGTGGGTGCGTAACTGTGAATTATACATAAAATAAAATTAATGTAGGTATCCCTTAGGCTTAATTGTTAGAAAAGAAATTACAAAGGAACATTTGGGAGCATGTGGGATGGACTCTGTGAGAGTAGGTATTGATTCTTTCTAAAGAAACTATGAATAATTGAGTTATGAATATAATAGAAAAAAGACATTTTTACTTGGACCTATTAAATACAAAAATTGCAAATACACATATTATATGAACCTGCTTCTATTAATAATTAAATGTTTGTCATTTAAACTAAGAATTGAAGTCTGGTAGCGTGATTCCTCCTGATTTGTTTTTATTTCTGGGTAATGTTTTGGACATTCGAGGTTTTCTCTGGTTCCATATAAAATGAAGTACTATTTTTTCCAGGTCTTTAAAGTATGACCGTGGTGCTTTGATAGGGATTGCATTAAATTTGTAAATTGCTTTGGGTAATATGGACATTTTAACAATGTTGATTCTTCCTAGCTATGACCATGGTATGTTTTTCCATTTGTTAATATCTTCAGCTATTTCTTTTCTAAAAGTTTCATAATTATCTTTACAGAGATCTTTCATGTCCTTTATTAGGTAAATTCCCAATTATTTAATCTTCTTTGGCACAGCTAACTGTAAAGGGAATAGAGTCCTTCACTGTTTTTTCAGCTTGACTATTATTGGTGTATATAAAAGCTACTGATTTGTGAGTACTGATTTTGTATCCTGAGACACTACTGTATTCCTCCATCACTTCTAAGAGTTTTGTTGTTGAGTCCCTGGGGTTTTCCAGGTATAAAATCATGTCATCTGTGAAGAGTGAAAATTTGATCTCCTCTGACCCTATTTGTATACCCTTCATCAACTTCTTTTGCCTGATTGTGATGGCTAAGACTTCCTTACAATGTTAAAAAGCCATGGAGACAATGGGCAACCTTGCCTGGTTCCTGATCTGAGTAGAAATGTTTAAAATTTTACTCCATTCAATATGATATTGGCTGTGGGTTTGCTGTAGATGGCCTCTATTAGTTTAAGAAAAGTTCCTTCTATACCTATTTTCTTAAGTGTTCTGATCATGAAAGGATGCTGGATATTGTCAAAAGGTTTTTCTGCATCTATTGAGAGAATCATAAGGTCTTTGTTTTTTAGTTTGTTTATGTGATGTGTTATATTTATAGTTTTATGTATATTGAACCAAATTTGAGACCCTGGGATAAAACCCACTTGGTCACGGTGTATAATTCGTTTGATTCTGTTTACTAGGATCTTATTGAATATTTTTGCATCTATGTTCATTAAAGATATTGGTCTATAGTTTTATTTTATTGTTGAATCTTTTCCTGGTTTGCAATCTGGGTGATATTTGCTTCATAGAATGTGTTGGGAAGTATTCCTTCTTTTTTGATACTTTGGAAAAGGTTTAGTAATATAGATACTGATTCCTCTTTAAAGGTTTGGTAGAATTCTCATGTAAAGTCATCTGGTCCTGGACTCTTCTTTTTTGGGAGACTTTGTATAGTTGATTCTATTTCAGTACTTGATATAGGTCTGTTCAGAATATCCAGATCTTCGAGATTAAGTCTCAGAAGTTGGCGTGCTTCCAAGTATTGGTCAATTTCTTTCAGATTTTAATATTTTTGAGAATAAAGTTTTTTGTAGTATTCATTAAGGTTTTTTTTTTTTTAATTTCTGAGGTATCTGTAGTTATTTTCCCTTTGGCATTTCTGATTGATGATATTAGGGACTTTAATTTTCTATTTTTGGTTAGGTTGGCCAAAGGTTTATGAATTTTGTTGAATTTTTC
The DNA here is from genome assembly GCA_963574355.1 of Loris lydekkerianus. NCBI lineage: Eukaryota > Metazoa > Chordata > Mammalia > Primates > Lorisidae > Loris > Loris lydekkerianus. The sequence continues at coordinate 41,984 of CAUYPK010171237.1, forward strand.
AAAAAACCAACTTTTTGATTCATTGATCTTTTGAATAATTCTTTTATTTTTGATTTCATTTAATTCTGCTCTAATTTTAGTTATTTCTTTTCTTCTGCTGGGTTTGGGGTTGAAATGTTCTTCCTTTGCCAGTTGCTTAAGATGTCCCATTAAGTTATTGACTTTCTGTCTTTCCATTCTCTTGAGGAAGGCTTGCAATGCTATAAATTTCCCTCTTAGGACTGCTTTTGCAGTATCCCAGAGGTTCTGATAATTTGTTTCTTCATTGTTGTTTTGTTCCAAAAATTTGACAATTTCCTTCTTTTTATTTATTTATTTAATTAAATCATAGTTGTGTACATAAATACAATCATGGGGTACAATGTGCTAATTTTATATACAATCTGAAATATTTTCATCAAAGTGACTAACATAGCCTTCATGGCACTCTCTTAGTTATTGTGTTAAGACATTTATATTCTACATTTAGCAATTTTCACATGTACCTGTAAGATGCACCATAGGTGTGGTCCCACCAATTACCCTCCCTCCATCCATCCTCCTCCATTCCCTCCCCTCCCTCTCTCCTTTCCCCATATTCTTGGGCTATAATTGGTTTATATCCTTCATATGAAAGCTATAAATTGGTTTCATAGTAGGGCTGAGAAAGGTGTGGGTCCAGTTTCAGTCATCTACTGGTCGCCAGCCAGTTAATTCAGCACCATTTGTTAAAAAATGTTAAATAGGGAATCTTTTCCCCATTGAATGTTTTAAGTTGGCTTGTCAAAAATCAAATAATGGTCAGTAGTTGGGTTCTCTGTTTCATGAATGTCTCCCAATTGACGGATGGTGCAGAGAAATGAGTCCTGCAATGAAATAGTATGAGTAATAAGAAGGACCACTTACACTCTCATGGCAAGTGGCAATCTTTATTTCCTCCACCAAAGCTCATATAGGCATATAACGTAATCAATAAATATATGACTTAAACCTTGGCTCCAGTCCTTTTACTACCTGGTCCTTATGGGCCTATGGAGAAATCAGATTAACTGATAACCATTTTACTAACATTATCTAAAGCTATCCTTATGGGCTAAGGTTTAACTGGTTTAACTGATAACTACTTCACTAAAGTTATTCTTATGCTAAGTAATCAAAAACAAAACCACAAAACAAGA
>CAUYPK010171241.1:0-10983 GCA_963574355.1 Loris lydekkerianus
AATAAAGTACTTATACTTTTAGCTAGCATAATAAGACAAGAAAATGAAATAAAAGATATACAGATCAATGATGTGTCTGGGGGATGTCTTATTTGGGTTGAGTCGTGCTGGAGTTTTGAAACTGTCTGCTATCTGAATTTCGGAATCTCTTGGCATGTCTGGAAAATTCTCCATAATTTCATGGAGAAGAGACTCTGTGCCTTGTGAAGCCACTTTGTCACTTTTGGGGATCCCTATAAGACAAGTATTGGTTTTCTTTTAATTATCCCAGAGCTCTCTGAGAGAGTGATCTGTTTTTGCCCTCCATTTCTCATCCTCTTTGAGGATTTGGGAGCGTTCAAAAGCTTTGTCTTCAATATCAGAAATCTTTTCTCCTGCTTGCTCCATTCTGTTACTGAGGGATTCTACTGTGTTTCTCAGATCTTTGAGGGCTGCAACTTCTTGTCTCACTGTGTCAAAATCTTTGGTCATTTGCTCTTTGAATTTGTTGAATTCTTGAGATATCTCTTGGGTTACTGCTTGGAATTATAATTTGATCTTATTTGCTATCCAGATTCTGAATTTGATTTCTGACATCTCAGCTATTTTTTTGTGCCTGGGATCTTGTGCTATGTCTGCCCCATTGATTCTTGGTGGAGTTGATCTACTCTGATTATTCATATTGCCAGGGTTTTTCTGTTGATTTCACCTCATGATTGTTTTTCACCATTGCCTCTGGCCATCCTCAGAATTGGGGAGGTGCCTCTCCAAGATTAGACCCCAGCGGGATCACTCTATTGTTGCTGTATCTTTGTAGGGAGTGACCCTGTGCAGTTCCTCTGGGCCTGTTCCAGCTAGGGAGTTCTGGTTGTAGAAGCAGCTCCAGCGTGTGACACACCTGGATCCAGCAACAGGGTGGGAGGTGGTGCGCATGGTTCTGGGAGTACCTGGTGCCCAGTGACTTTGGCACAGAGAACCCAAGGCTCGAGCAGTCTCTGGCCAGGAGAAGGGCTCTACACAGAGGCAAGGAGGGCTCCTTAGGGCATGCAGAGTTCTTGGCCAGATGAGCGGGCCAGTGTGGAGGCTTTGAGGACACAGGAGGGAGGACACAGGGTTGCACGGCTCCCGCAGTTCCTGGTCAGGACATGCAGAGGCCCGGTGAGTGTGGGTCGCGGGTCAGGGGTCACAGCACAGCTCTTAAGGAGGTCCGAGTGGCACCTAGCCTAGAAGTTTAAGGTTGCTATGAGCTGTGATGCCACGCCACTCTACCCAGGGAAACAGCCCGAGGTTCCAGTGTGCCAAAATCGTCTCACTCTGCCCCTAGGGGTTAAGGCTGTGAGGCAGCTCAGTCCCCGACTTTAGGCTGCTCAGTCAGTAGGTTACTAGGTCCCGCCCAATCCTTGCTCTGTGAACCTGAGGGCGGAGCTTGCCCATCTCAGCTCCCTGCCACCCAGCTCAGTGGCTCAGTCTGGAGCCCCAGACAATGCCCAAAGTTCTCTGCGCTCTTGCTCCAGCTCTCCCCAAGGCAGTTCAACTGAGTGCCACGTCCATAAACACCAAAACAATTCACAGGTAAGGCCTTTCCAGTTTGCAATCTCACTGCTGCTTGTACTTACAGTTGCCAGTGGGATTAGGTCGCTCGAACACATGCAACCACTTGCCAGGTTTCCACTGTTTTTGTCCTCCTCTTGGGGTTCAGAAGTCCCTTGCTGACTCCCTGTATCCTCAAAGGGATGACTATGAGCATATCCCACCATCCAGAGATGCCTGGAGTCTTATCTCCCCAGACTCCCTGTGCCCAGTTGCAGGGAAGCTGTTACTCGGCTGCCATCTTTAATCTCTCCTAAATTTTTATATCTTAATCTTTGCTAGAGAAATTCTTTTCTCATCCCACATGTAGCAACTACTGAGATTTCCACCCTAACAATTTCCATTGCATGCATTGGTCAAGAAAGCCACCAAGGCTAGCAAACAGTAAAGGGGAAGAGTGAAACTCAACCTCTCTATGAAATAAGTAGAAAGCAGCTGTACCAGGAATAGAATATTACCATAACAATACTCTAAAATACGAGTTTAGTAGCCTAAAGACTTCAAAAAGGACCAAAGGAAAGACAGCTTGTGATAGCTTGAAAGACAGTGAGGAAAGTGTTACTGGAGGCTGAAGAAAAATGGATCGTATTATTCAATGGCAGAAATTTTAGCAAAACTGATACTTGGGCAATGAAGTCAATACCTAATGAACTAGTAGATTCTGAGGAAATGTCAAATGGCCAACTAGTTCTTTTTACCATATGTGACAGGATATGGATAGAAAGAAATAAGTTAAAGTGTTCAGTTTCAAGCAGGGAGAGTGGAGTTGGAAGATAACCAAAAGTGACCTAGGCCAATTATCATGTCATTAGCAAAAATTTATACTGCATTTCTCCTTCCCCTAGAGAGACTCACAGGAAATCTGCTTGTGCAATTTGACTCAGGTTATCAAGTTGACACATGACCATGCTTCCTTGGCAGAGTCCAACCAAAAAAATTTAAATGAAGCTTTAGTGAACAGTTGGGGCCTCCTATAATAACAGGGGCATGTTTGCTGTCTGTGGCTAATGTATCTTTGTTTGTGTCCAGTAAACTTTACCACTTGCTTGTTTTGCTATCACTTTGTCTTGTATTCTTCAGCAAGAATACTCCAAGAATTGAGAACAGACCATCAGTTTTTCTAAAAAGTAAACCCTGGGTGTGGCTTTTATCTAGTGGATTTAATTATAAAATAATATGATCAGAAACTCACAAAGACTTTATATTAATTGTATGAACTTGGGATTAAAAGAACAGTAACAGTACAAAATAAAAAGTAGTTTATAGACCCCCAAACAGACTGGGCAGGAAGCAGGGTAAGAAAGCTCCAGCTGCAAAGACAATGTATTTCAAATAGAAAAAGAAGGACAGCTCAGAGGATAGAACCAAGACTCCAAAAGGTAGAATTAAAAAATGCAGAAAATAATTCCCAGAAAGCCTAACTGGACCCTAATTAAAAAAAAAAAAAAAATGGCAATGTGTGCCTGGGTGCATTTCAGAATTGCTATGGTGCTGTGACTACTCTGGGCCTCAAATTTCCCTCGTTTTTGAAGAGGAGTGTCTAGAGTAATTATCCTATCTCTCTCCCACCATTGTACATTAGAGAAACTCTAAAGCTCTCTCTGTGGTTCAAAGTTCTTCTGATGGGGTATAATCTGCATCTTATGAATCACATCCAAGAATACTCAGCTGTACCTGTACCTGAGTTAAATGATGAGATCCAGGACTTTGAGATTATGCCATAAGTGCTTGAAACTTTAGAGTCCCTGAGAAGGAATGGGAATACATAGGAAGAAGGGTCAGAGGGTAGATAATAAAATAGATGAAATATGGCCATCATTTCTTTGCTACCTCTTTCATTGAAGGATAAACTTGCATGTCCCTCCCTTCAGTGTTTGCTAACCTGAGTGACTTGATTGACTAAAAGAATGCAGAAGAAGTGACATCCTGAGAGTTCTGTGGTTAGGTCAGGAAAAGTCTTACAGCCTCTGACCAGGTCTCATGAAACCCTGAGCCACCATGTTAAAAGTCAGACTACCCTGATGCAGACCTGCTGGAGCTATGTACACACTTTTAATGACATTCTCATCTAGACCCACAAAATAATGAGTTTAAAAAGTCTGTTGTTTTAAGCCACTAAGTGTATTACACAGTAATAGACAACCAAAACTATATATTAGAAACTTTATATGTTATTTTGATTCTATATTCTTAGTACTGTATACTAGAATACCCAATGAGAATACAAGAATATATGACTGAACATCCATGAAATTAAAAGTGAACATCATAAATATATTACCAGTAGTGACCACACAGTTGACATATTACATATGTTCATCTGCCAAGAAAAAATTAGGACTACTAAATAAAGAAAAACAATATAAAATTATAATTAAGGTGTATGACATGTTAAATTGAAAACATATTAAAATTGTATATTATTTTGATCTGTTTGATGCATAGGTGATACCTTAAAAAAATGTTGACTTAAAATTATGCCACGAACCATGAGAGAAAAAAAAGAAAATGTACTCTTTAGTGTATCCACCTTGTTAAGAACATTAAGCTACATAAAGCCAAAGAGTAGAAATACACAGATTAATTGCTAACCTGGCATTTTTGCCATCCTGAAGTCCTCTGTGAATCGAGCAGCACTTTGACCAAATGGGATATTTTTCTGTCTTAATGTTGTCTTCAAGGACATGAGAGCAGTTCGAGGTTCATTATATGTGCCTGGAGCTGGGGTGATTGATTTTATAGGTAAGAATCTCTAGTGAAGAACAGGAAAATATACCAGTGAGAAACCAGAGTACATTTTGATATTTCATGAGTTAAAAGCTGTCTTCTAAGTAATATAATATCTGGAGTTTAATTTATGTCTTAATGGAGTGAAGAAAATGTAGATGAATTAAGATCTTATAGCCATCAAAAGATAAAATATGTAGCTTTTAGCAAAATCATCTATATACCAATATAGTAATGTATTATGTGCCTTACTAAGGCAGACAGACTTTTAGAAGGAAATAATCTCAACATGAGACTGTAGATCTGTAGATTCTCCTTATACTGTAGACAGTATAAGGAGAATTTTCACACAAGATATTCTGTAAATTAAGTAAATAATTTAAATAACTATATGATCTAAATAATTTATTTTATGTAAGCAAAATGCATTGATTGACCAACTTCCTCAACACGCATATTCAATTAACTCAAAAATATTATTAAATACTTTATAAAAAATAAAATCTTAGATTCAAGTAGTTTATAAATTCACTTTAATGTATAAGCTTAATAATATATACATATCTATTTGTATAACTATAAACTCTTATGAAATATGGCATTTATAATCTTACTTTTTAACTTTTTCTTTGAAAATAATTTCAAATTTACAGAAAAGTAGCATGAATAAAAATGATACAGAAAACACTTGTATTATCTTTACCTAGATTTGCCAGTTGTTAACATTTTATATCATTTGTGCATTTTTTTGTCTTACAATTCTATCTTTGTCTCTTTCTGCCTGTCTGTCTCTCCCTTTCTCTGTCTCTTACTCTACAGACACAAATACACACAAGCACTTAATGAAAAATTATATATTTCATGGCTCCTTACCCCTAAATACTTCAGTATGGATTTACAAAAGAAAAGGATATTTTCTAACATATTATCAGTACAGTTATCAACTTCAGTAAATGTATCAATGATATAATACTTAAATCTACCATTCATATTCCCAATTTGTCAGTTTATCTGATAAAACCTCTATTACACTTATCACCTTCAGTACAATATGTAGATCAGGGTCAAATATTACTTTCAGTTACCATGTCTCTTTAGTCTCCATTAATGTAAGAACACTTTCACAGCCTTCCTTTGTATTTGTGACTGCAACATTTTAGAAGAATATCACTTCCCCCTTGTGTATAATAGAACCTTCATTATTTGAGGTTTATCTGATGCTTCTTCATGATTACATCCAGGTTATACATTTCTGGACAGAATACTAAATAGGTGATGTAGTGGCCTTCTCAAGGTATCATACCAGAAAGCACATGACATCCTCTGTCCCTCATTGATCATTTTAATTTTGATCAAATCCAGCATTCCCTCTATATTAAACACTCAGCATTCTACTGAGTGTTTCTTTCTTCGATTATCTATTTCATTATCTACCTGCCTATATATAATTGATCCTTGAACAACCCAGGTTTGAACTGTGTGAGTCCACCTATATTCAGAATTTCTTCCACCTCTGTCTCTGAGATAGCAAGACCCACCCTTCTTCTCCACCCCCAGAACCTACTCAATGTGAAGAGGGCAAGAATGAAGACCTTTATGATAATCTACTTATACATAATGAGCAGTAAATAAATTTTCTCATTCTTATGAATTTCATAATAACATTCTTTTCACTAGCTACTTTATTATACCAATACAGTATATAACATATATAACGTATATGTTGATCCACATAAGTTATCAGTAAGGCTTCCAGTTAACAATAGCATATTAGCAGTTAAGTTTGGGGGGAGTCAAAAGTTATACAAGGATTTTCAAATGTATGGGGGTCAGGACCTCAATCCCAACATTGTTCAAGGGACAATTGTCCTTAGTTATATATTTATTATGCATATGGACTTATGAATGTCAGTTTTAATCATTTATAATTCATTACTGAAATTTCTGTAAGCGTGGGAGGACACTTCACATTGATTCCTATGTCCCTATGATATACTGTCATTCTTTTTTTTTTTTTTAGAACATACTTTCTGACTTAAAATGCTACAGATTCCTGTTCTATCTATCCTGAACTCAGTTATTTCTCTGAGAGATTTTCTTCTATTTAGTAGGGTATGGAATTAGAGACCAAGATCTGGAAACTAGATATGCTTCTTGCTAGTAGGATATCTTTATTTCTTGGCTCATATAACAGACAGAGCTAAAAAATACGTGTGTGTGTGTGTATGTGTGTAGAGAGAGAGAGAGAGAAGGTACACACATCCAAGTATACATACATACATACTTATATGTATATTAAAAATCCCTAAGCTCAGGAGTTCAAGACTAGCCTGAGCAAGAGTGAGACACTGTCTCTATTAAAAATAGAAGAACCAGTGGGGTTTTGTGATAGGCCCCTGTAGTCCCAGCTACTCAGGAGGTTGAGGCAAGAGGATCGCTCGAGCCCAAGAATTTGAGGTTGCTGTGAGCTTCATGCCATGCCACTCTATCCAGGGTGACAAAGTGAGACTCTGACTTATAAAAAATAAAAAATAAAAAAACTCTTCAATTCAAATCCACCCCAGCAGGTCCTCTCTCACCTCTTCCATTTCATATTTGTGTATACCTTCCTCTACCATGAAAATGTGGCTCACACTACAAACTTTTTTACTCATATATATATATAATAGCTTTCTGATTATTTTACATATACTACTTTAATAACCAACCTCCTAATAATAATTCAAAATATGTTTTCCATTCTTACATTCACTACCCACCCATCCCCAATCCCAACCAAGACTGATAGAGTCAAATACAGTAGAACTTTTGTAAGTTGACTACCCAACAGATTATAACAAACTGGTCAATATACAGAGGTGGTCAACATAAGGAATTAAGCCTACTATACTGATACATACATGTGCTTTACTTTAGAGAAAATCATATGAAATCATAATCAAAATAAAATCAAACATACAGTACCATACAAAATTAATACATTTACTGTTTTCTCATGGTTTAATCATTCTTTCTCAGAAAAAGTCATTCTTGGTCTGTTTCTTATTCTTATTACAAATGTAAGTGGAGAACGCACTCTCAATGCTGTGGCTATACCCCTCAGCATACCCAGGCATTTTTCCACAGCACCTGACTTTAACTACATTATCAGATGCCTGGTATCCTCTTCTTTTTGGAGTCTCTGCAATTTCCATGTCATTCTCACTTGCTTCTTCCACTTAGTCAGCCGCTTCATGAACTTTTACATTGGTCTGTACTTCAGTCAATATTGATTGAAAAATTGCTTCTAAGTCAGGTTCATTACAGGTTGCCACCTTATCATCCACTGAAACAAAACCTTCAAAATCTAATCCTTCAAATTTTTCCATGGGAGATGGATTGCCTGATGGGGCGAAAACATTGTGCTCTTGGATTATGACAAATCCAACTTTCTTGAAACATTTCTGAATCATTTCCAGCTGAATTTTATTCCAAGCAGAACTGATTCAGAGGACAGCATCCAGAGAGCTAACTCGTGGTGCAGATGAAGTTGCCTCCACAGGCAGACCACAGGCTTGTGCTATAGTAATGACCCACGGCAGGAGCTAGGCTTAGCAGTGCATTTTAAATGTTTTGATGATGCCTTGATCAAGAATTTAGATTTTTGAGGTCATTTTTGAAGGCAGAAATTTCCATGTCATGTTTGCAAGATGATATTCACTGTGGATGGCCAAGACAGTTGTCTATTATCAGTAGAATAGACCATTTCTTCTTCATTTATCTGTTAATACCACTTACCCACTCCTCAAATAGGGCACCAGTTATCCATGTGCCCTTGTTTTATCTACAAGTGATAGGAAGTCTTTGGGCTTCAGGTTCTTGAGAGTGCATGGCTTTAATAATTTACCAATTACTAAGGGCTTTAGTTTCACTGCAGTTGAGCTAGCACAAAGCAGAACTGCAAAACATTGTTTGAAAGGTTTTCTATTCTTACATTTGTCACCCTTCATGACTAGACTCCTAAAAGGCACAGCCTTGAAAAAGAGTCTGTACTGATCAGTGTAAAAGATATCATCACCTTTGAAGCCTCTGGTGAAGTATGTGAACTTTTTGATGATTTCCTCTACAACTTCTACTAGAACTTCATTAGATTCACCAAACAAGACACTCTGGGAGATCTTGGGTCACAGTTTAAATTTGAGCCAACCACCTGATGCTTGGAAATCTGCCACCCCAAATACCTGTGCCAGTTTGTATCAACTTCTTGGATCACTGAGCCAGAAAGTCAGATGTTAATTGCTCTCATTTGTTTGAACCAGTTTAATGTGGCTTCGTTGACTTTATTGAGGGAAGTTTTCCTCCTTTTCTTCTATAGGTCTTTGCTTTCCTTACCATAGCTCTCCAAGTACTCGAGTTTACATTTTTAAATGTTGTTAACTGTGGTCTTGCTTTCAACAAAATATTTTACCATCTTTCTTTAGCTGTTGCCTTCTAGAAAATGTAGAAGAACAACCTTTTCCTTCAATGTCATTATTTGAGTTCTTTCCTTTGAGCCATCATATCTCAATTAACTATAAAATTTTCAGTGATTGTAAGGTATACCTACAATTCAGACCAGTCCTTCACATTGAAAAAATCTTCCACAACACATAATAAAGAATAGGATGTTAGGGATAATCAAACATGTGGTATTAAAACTTGAAAAAAGAACTTACACTAAAGAAAACACAAATAAGGCACAAATCCCACACCTTCTACCTCTTGGTGTAGAATGACTACAACTGGTCAAGTTATAGAGGTTAAATTGTTTGTCACAGTCCAAGTAATTAAGATACAACTTGCAGAGATGGCCAATATATAAAGGTTGGTCTTCTGTTGAATAGTACATGTGGTGCATGTCCAACCTATGAATATTAGGTCAACTTAAGGAGATGGTCACTGTAGGGAGGTAGTCAACTATGGAGGTTCTACTGTATTGTGGTTACCAGATTATTCTTTCCTTTCTTCCCTTCAATGTGGTTAAGAGCATTCATTTGAAATATAATTACTCATTTGTGACCATTTGCTTTCAATTTTAGCAGTTTTCTTAATCTTTCCCAGGCTTACTTTTTTTTTTTTTTCATGTGACAGAATCTCATTCTGTCACCCTTAGTAGAGTACTGTGGAATCATAGCTCACAGCAACCTCAAACTCTTGGGCTCAAGCTATCCTCTTGCCTCAGCCTCCCGAGTAGCCGAGACCACAGTTGCCCACCACAATGCCAGGACAGTTTTTATATAGGTCTCACTTTGCTCAGGCTGGTCTCAAACTCCTGACCTTCAGCTATCTACCTGTCTTGGCTTCCGAGAATTGGAGGATTAGAGGTGCAAGCCACCACACCTGACCTCCCATGCTTACTGATTTACTTTACTTTTGAATATATGAAACATTGACATGCTTCCAAAAGACAAAATATATACTTTTAAAAGTATAGGGAAAAAAATGTTACTCCCTCCATTTCCCTTTCAACTGAGCAGATGCTAAACCACTGATGGAATAAAGGTCTCAATTTGTAGTATTTGACAATTTCCATAGTGCATACACCCACAGCAATGACTGATTTCACCCTACAAACATGACATCAATCAGCTTTCAAAACTCTTGTAAAATTAACTGGCTATTATAAGACTGTACAAGAAAGCTGCAGCATTTCAGTGCTTCTATTCCATCTCCTCATCATTTCTTATAGGTAACCAATGTCATGTTCTCTGGCTTATCCTTGCAGTATTATATAAAGACAAGCAGTTATGTGTATATTTTCCCTTCTTTTTTCCACAAAAAATTATGTATCCTATATGCAATTTACAATTTATTCCTGGAAGTACCAAAAAGGATTTTCAAATATTTTTTCTAAATACTATCTTATTATTTGGATTCTAGGCACAGTTGTTATAAAATGATAATTCTCTATTCTGGCTACATATTAGAATTATTTGAAGAGTTAAAAAAATACTGCTGCCTGGACCCTATTCTGGACCAATATTTTGGAGGAAGAGTAGAAGGTCTGATTAACACTTGGGTATCAAAATCTATTAAAATCTCCCACGTGTTTCTAATATATATCCAGGTTGAGAATCATTGTCATTAAGAAAATTTATGTTTCTAAAATTAATAATTGAAGATATAAGGCAATTCAATGCATTTAGATAAAATACCAAACTGCTAAAATAAGTGTCCCAAGGCTTGGCACCTGTAGCTCAAGTGGCTGAAGCACCAATCACATACACCAGAGCTGGCAGGTTCAAATCCAGCGCAGGCCTGCCAAACAACAATAACAACTACAACCAAAAGATAACCTGGAGCTGTGGTGGGCGCCTGTACTCCCAGCTACTTGGGAGGCTGAGGCAAGAGAATTGCTTAAGCCCAGGAGGTTGCTTAAGCAATTGAGCAATTGAGTTGAGGTTGCTCTGAGCTGTGATGCCATGGAACTCTACCCAGGGAGACAGCTTGAGGCTCTGTCTCAAAAAGAAAAAAATAAGTATCCCCAAAATATCTTTCTTTTTTTTTTCCTTTGAATTTTTTTTTTTTATTGTTGGGGATTCATTGAGGGTACAATAAGCCAGATTACACTGATTGCATTTGTTAGGTAAAGTCCCTCTTGCAATCATGTCTTGCCCCCAGAAGGTGTGGCACACACCAAGGCCCCACCCCTCTCCATCCTTCCCTCTC
>CAUYPK010171242.1:0-70388 GCA_963574355.1 Loris lydekkerianus
ACCCAACTATACCACAAGACTATGAGGAAAGGACCAAGGAAGGGGAAGGGAGGGGGGAGGTTTGGGTGGAGGGAGGGTGATGGGTTGGGCCACATCTATGGTGCATATTTTTATCTATAATAAAAAATAATAATAATAAAAAAAAATAAAAATAAAAATAAAAATAAAAGGTTTCAGTTGAGGTAGAACTGACCAGTCATGCTCCCTAGGCTGTTCCTCCTGGCCACCCTGTGGCCCTGGGGAAGAGACATGCTAGAGGCTGGGAGAGAAGAAGAAGCTGGCCTTGGTCCAACTGGGGGCAGAGAGACGTGGGCTCAGTCAATCCTGACAGACAGAGATGAGTGGGACAGAAACTCCTTTCTCATTTCACACAGGAGACAAATGAGAATCCCAGAAGTTAAAAGATTTGCTCAAGGTGACACAGCTAGCAACTGGCAATCTCAAGATTTAAATTGAGTTCTTCTGTCCCCATATATAAAACCTGTTTCTCTTACAGGGTAAGAAAAGGTGTGTAAAGGTGGCGAAGACTGCCTGACACCTGGCCTGGAATCAATGAATGGTAGTTCCCTTTCTGGTACTTACTTGGGTGTTAAAAAATAACCTGCACTGTCAGTAAAACCAACACAGAGGCCAGACGTGGTGGCTCACGTCTGTAATCCTAGCACCCTGGGAGGCAGAGGTGGGTTGACTGCCTGAGCTCACTGGTTTGAGACCAGCCTAAGCAAGAGCAAGACCCAACCTCTAAAAAAAAATAGCCAGGCATTGTGGCAGGCACCTGTAGCCCCAGCTACTCAGGAGGCTGAGGCAAGAGAATTGCTTAAGCCCAAGAGTTTGAGGTTGCTGTGAGCAAGGAAGCCAGGGCATTCTACTGAGGGCAGCAAAGTGAGTCTATCTCAAAAAAACCCGAAACACCAACACAGCCCATTTTTACAAAATTTCCATTTTCACACACATTGTAAGGAACTTTCTTGGCCAACCTGTACCCACTGCTTCCCAGGCTGAGCAGGGCTGGCCTGGCATGCATGTTGCCCTTCCCAACTGGGTCCCTGGTCTCATGAGGCAGGAAGCTCTGATGTGCTTTGTAAGGGCGATGGCAGGCCACCTTCTCAACAGGTGGGGAAAGTGAGGTCCAGAGAGATGGGACCAGAAGGCAGATCAGACGGCCACAGTTCATAAGCCTCCCTGGGGAGGAGGGGTCAGCTGTCCTGGGGCTCTCTGAGGCATTCAGGGTGCGGCAGACTTGGAGGAAAGAAGCCTGGGGAAGGGGAGGGCTATGGGAAGCCGAGACTTTTTCCCTTCAACAACAACAAAAAGCCTTGTCCTTGGGGTGGGAAGAGAGGCACCCACCCTTAGCCCCACCAAAGCCCAGACACGTCTTCAGGGATCACAGTGGCCAGCAGCCCCTCCTCCACCTACCTCTCAGGCCTTGTCCTGCATTTCCTGTAAACACTGACACTTCCTCCCTGGGGAGGGCCTGGCAATGCTGGAACCACACCCTGCTGGCTGACAGAGCCCAGCACACAATGGCTGGCCCAGGACTCCAGCTGGCCACTCCACCCCAGGCCTGCTTGAGGCCTTCAGATAAATACCATCCTTTGCTAGAGCTGGACAATCCAATGCTCCCATACCCCAGATGGGCAAAGTAAGGCCCAGAGAGGAGAGGAGGAGTTTGCTCCAAGCTACACATGTTGCAGAAAAATAAAAGGTCACACCTTGTTTATCTCTGTACCCCAATGCCTTATACAATACGCTGACTGCAACACACTGGGCTCTTAAAGGTGAGAACATGGGTAAGGAGCACAGACTCTAGAGCCAGCACACCTGGGTTTCCAAAACTTGGGCAAGTTTTCTGTGCCTTGGTTTTCTCATCTGTAAAATGGGGATGGTAACAGCACTGACCCTACTAGGTGGCTGTGAGGACTCACAGCAGCTATGTTATTATTATTATTATTATTTTTTGAGACAGCATCATCATAGCTCACTCAAACTCCTGGGCTCAAGCCATCATCCTGCCTCAGTCTCCCAAGTAGCTGGGACTACAAAGTTACAGTTGATATGCCCACCACCACTCCTGGCTAATTTTTCTATTTTCCGTACAGACCGGGTCTCACTTTTGCTCAGGCTGGTCTCGAACTCCTGGCCTCAAGTGATCCTCCCACCTCAGCATCCCAGAGTGCTGGGATTAAAGGCATGAGCCTGTGGCTGGCCTATTGTTCCTATTTTTAAATGTTCACTGAAAGCTCCATTCAGGACAGACTTGGGTCTCCAGGCTATACCCCAGGATGGAAGAATCTGGGGATTAGATTTCCAACTTCAGTGCAGTCTGTAGTTAGAAGGGCTGTTCTTGCTATGCCAGTAACTCGCCCTGTGACCTTAAACAAAAACTCTCTTCTGTTCCTCAGTTTCCCTCACCTACAAAACAGAGTCCAAAATCCCTGCTCTGCCTACCTCATCAGTTGCTGGAAGATCAAAGGAAAGGATGGGTAGAAAAGTACATGTTAAAGTTCCAGTTGATGTGCCAGGCGTTTAATGTACGGGTCGGCATCCCCAAACAAATTGTCACAGAAACTCACCTTCCATTATAAACTCTGGAAGTCTTTTTTGGCATGGTGTTAATAATATGGCTCCACCAAGAGCTTCCTGTGTGCCAAGACCTGGCCAGATACTTACCTCGGGATCTCGTTTATTCCTCAAAACAACTCTACCAGTGGGCATTAACATACCCATGTCACGGCTGACAAAATTAAGGGATGAGAGGCATGATTCCCTAAATTCAACCTCCTCTGAGTTGTCTTGAACATACCACCGTGGGCTCTAAGAATGGGCTGGACAGGATGTCCTCACAGCCCCCTAAGACTTGCACAGCACTTTACAAAAGCCTCGACACACTTCATCTCAGTTGATTCTCGCCATAAACTTGTACAGTAGGCTTCTGCGGGGCATCATCACCTCCAACAAAGAGGGAAGACGAGGCCAGAGAGGCCAATTGACCTGGTCCCACAGTCACACAGCAGAGGGTCGGGTCTCTGGCCCCATGGCTGAGAAGTCTTCCTTTTGCATGACAACACTTCTTTATTCCCTGCATGGACAAGAAAGTACCCTGGACAGAGGCTCCTGACTCCAAACCCAGCCCAGGGTGCCGTGCGAGCAGTTTTTGGGGCCTGTGGCCAGGTGTCTGGAAGTATTTATGAGCTGTGCAGCTAAGACTGCTTTTTCGGTCAGTAATTGCTTTGAAACACGGGTTCTGAGAGTTTTGGCTGCAACACCAGCTGGCAGAGCCTTCTCCCCACATGCCAGGACAGAGACCACGGCAATACAAGGCTGAGAAAACTACCCACCCCATAGATAATTCTGGCTTAGGACAAAAGAAAGTGCTGGAAAAGATGCAACGAGCTGAAAAAGAGAATCCCTGAGGATGGGGCCTTCCTTTTTCAGCCCCATCCTCACCAGTCTGATCTTTCAGCCCCTTCGAAGGAACCCCCCACCCTGGCTTCCAAACCATCCCCTACCAATTTGAAACATTTTCTTCCCCTATGCAAAGATCAGACTCTGCACCCAGGTTCCTTCGAATTGATGGGGTTAATCCCCTAGTTAATGATTCAGGAGAAAAATCTTAGGTGAAACAAGCTTAAAGCTTCATCAAGTAGGGAAGTTTTTCTAAGAGACAGTCCCCTTTATGTCATCAAGCCACTGGGCTTGGTGAGTATGGGTTCTCATCTCTGTGCTTACAGCCCGTCCCAAACCTGGCCTCCAAGCAGCACAGCATCTTGCCCAACATCCTTCCACTCTGCCTGCTCGGCCTTCTTTTCTCCAGTTTCGATTGCAGCCCCTCTCTAGATTCTGAAATGTATACTGCCCCTAGTTGGGGGAGGACCTGGGGAACCTCATTCAGCAACCCAGGGCTTTAATGTAAAGTGTGTTAAGGCAGTTTTCAAACTGTGACGTTCTATAAACCAAGCATGCTGGTGTGTTCACTGCTCCAGACCTGGGATTGGGGAGGGCTGACTCTGACACCCACTGCTGAGGGATCTTTGAGTTCCAGGGTCTGTGTCTCTGTCTTGATACGCTCTCCACATCCCCGCTCAGTAAGTGGAGTCCTGCCTGCATCACCTGTCCCCAGACTCCTTAGATTGAGGAAACTTCCTGAACCTTTCAAAGTAAGGAGAGGACTAACAGGACTGACAGGCACAATGCCGTGATGCCGCAGCCTTGCACGGGGACAGCGAGTGTACCCATCCCTGGGGGCACTCCAACACTGGCTTGCTGGAAACTGAAGCACCTGGTCATAGTGCTCCCAGCCTCAAACTGAATTAACTTCATTAGTTCTAATCCAAACTCTCCAGAATAAAATAAGTCAGGGGTTGATGTGGCCAGCAAAGTTGAGGCTGACTATATTTATTTTTTTTTTTATTTTTTGAGACAAAGTCTCACTCTGTCACCCCTGGGTAGAGTGTCATGGCATCTTCATAGCTCACAGTAATCTCAGCTCTTGGGCTTGAGCAATCCTCTTGCCTCAGCCTCCCGAGTTGCTGGGACTACAGGTGCCCACCACAATGTCTGGCTAGTTTTGCTATCTTTAGTATAGATAGGTCTCGCTCTTGTTCAGGTTGTCTCAAACTCCTGAGCTCAAGCAATTCACCCTCTTTGGCTTCCCAGAATGCTAGGAGCTACGATGCCTGCCAAGGATGACTTCAGAATGCAGCTGGATGAAAACTTTCCTGCAGCCCAGACCAATCCACAGGGTGGCACAGGAGAGTCCCCATCTGCCTTTAGAATGCTTACAAGGGAAAGAACCTGGGATGGGGTAGGGGGACACCAGGATTTCGTTAGCATTTACAAGTAAGAGGAAAAGGAAAAAAACAGAAAAACCAAGTAGGAATGTTCTGAGCAAGCTGAGGCAAAATTCCTGTTAATTCTCAAATGTCAGAAGGCACAGAAGTTAGTGAGCTGAGGTGGACATCTGTCCTTCCCTAGCTCTGAAACTGATGTGCAAGGACCTCCTTGCCCTTGCACACTTTAGAAGGTAATGAAATAGCAGCCACTGGCTCCTGCAACTGACCAGAGAAAAGATGAAGGAACGATTTTTCAGGAAGGAAAAACAGCATGAGCAAAGGCATGGAGACAGGTGTGCCTCCAACCTACTAAGGACAGACGGGGCTTTCTCCGTTGTTCAAGCGCAATATTTGCAGGTTCCTGACGCATCTAATTCAGCTCTCCTGGCCATCCATGAGGTAGGAATTATTAGCTCCATTTCATAGATGAGAAAACTGAGGCATGGAGACATTAAGCAACTAACCCTAAATCACACAGCTAATAGCGATGCAGCCAGGGTTTTACAGCAAACCTGAATGAACAGCAAGACACTCAGCATTGCAACCTGCACGTACCTATCGGGTCTGGCTGTTCTGGGTCCCTTCTCCCCATCCCTTCCTTTACGAAGCTGTTTCTCCTCTTTTTTCAGCTTGGCCCTGAGATTTCTGAAATGGATCTGGCCAAGGGGAAGTGACTTTTCCATAAAACTAGTTAAGGAGAAGCCATGTGGTGTAGGAATGTGTCTCTCTAGAGCAGTGGTTCTCAACCTTCCTAATGCTGCGAGCCTTTAATACAATTCCTGTGGGTCACAACCCACAGGTTGAGAACCGCTGCTTTCGGGGGAACCTGGGAGTACCTGGGAGAGTCTGTCAGAAATGCATCTTTCTGAGCCACATCCCACACCCAGTGAATCAGAGTCTCTAGAGGCAGGGTCTGGAAATCTGTAAGTTTTTTTTTTTCTGTTTTAGACAGTTTCCCTCTTGCTCTGTCTCCTGAGCTAGAGCATCATGACCTCAGCCTAGCTCACGGCAACCTCAAACTCCTGGATTCAAGCAATCCTCCTGCCTCAGCCTCCTGAGTAGTTGGGACTATCGGCGCGTACTACCACGTCCGGCTATCTTGCTCATATTGGTCTCAAACTCCTGACCACAAGCAATCCTCCCGCCTTGGCCTTTCAGAGTGCTAGATTACAGGTGTCATGCCTGAAATCTGCATTTTTAATAGTTTTTTTTATAAGGCCTATTAAGATTTGAGAAATGCATGGGCAGCGCCCGTAGCTCAGTGGGTAGGGCACTGGCCATATACACGGAGGCTGGCAGGTTCCAGCCCAGCCTGGCCTGGGCCTGCTAAAACAATGACAACCGCAATAAGAAAAACAGCTGGGCGTTGTGGCAGATGCCTGTGGTCCCAGCTATTTGGGAGGTTGAGGCACGAGAATTGCTTAAGCCCAAGAGTTTGAGGTGGCTGTGAGCTGTGACACCATGGCACTCTACCCAGGGTGACATAGTGAAACTTTGTCTAAAAAAAAAAAAAAAAAAGGTTAAGTAAGATTTGAGAAATGCTATAGCTGAAAGGGACTAAGGCTCAAAATTCCAGCTCCCCTAGCTGTGCAACCTTAGGTAGGCCATTTCTCTTTCCTAAGCCTCAGCTTCCCCACCTGTCAAGTAAGGATAGGAATTCCTTCTTTCCAAGACACAGGGTTGTAATGAGAATCAATGGAGTAAGAAAGGCCCTCTGGGCATGCACAGACGCAGACCCCAGTTTATCAGGCCCATGCTTAATCTATGAGAACTGCACCCTGATGGGGAGAGGCTAACTGTGACCTCATCAACAATGAGGGCAGGGTGGACCCAGCAGGTCCCCCATCAGGGCCTGGCATCCGGAATGGGATTGCCTTGCACCCAGATGGCACTCTGTATGCAATGCCTGCCAGGGAGCCCTGGGGCAGAGAATTATATGCAGCCACCTCAGGCTGACTCAGTGCCAGCCTCAAGGAGAGCATATGCAGAGGGAGGAGGGGGATCCCGGTGTCAGATTTCAATGCTAAAAGGAAAAGACCATAGCAGAGAGGGCATCTGGCACAGAACATCAGCCTCACTCCTCCAGAGCCAAAACCCCCGCTGTGAGCACACGCAGAGGACACTCTCTGAACCGCAGGCCCCACCCACCCCAGGGCTTCCATGCCCTTGATTCCAGTGCAATTCAGCTCACTATTTATGGAGACCCCACCACGTGCCAAGTACTGTGTTAAGTTTGGGATGGGGACCCTTCCTTTCATCAAGAGCCATAGTCTAAAAAAGAAAATAAGAATAAATAAATCAAAATGTCAAACACGAGGGGACAAAAGCAACTTAATTTAGATTCTCTTTTTCTTGAAGAACTAGCAAGACTCCAACCTTCAGGATTTAAAAAAAATTAGGAACAAGAAGCATAAGATTCTATTTGACAAATATAATAAACACTTAAAAATATCCTACTATTTTCTATTTCAGTAGTGGGGAGGAAGGCCCAGCTGAGAGGTACCACTGAAGCAATCCATCTTAGACAAGATGACACCCCGGACAGAGGGACCAGCGCTAACACCTACCTTCCCATCCACACACCACCCTCACCCAACACACAGTCCCAACAGGCTAGACACTTAAGGCAGGAGGCAGACAAGTCCCTCAGAAATCACAGTATGAGAACATACGCACAGCCACCAAACAGGGAAGGCAGCAGAGAGGTCCAGAGCTGTGGAGGAGAGGTAAACTGCTGGGAGCATCTAGATGACAGCAGAGACAGCACGAACTGCCAACAGATACAGCAAAGACTTGGAGGGGAAGGTGGCATCTGAAGTGCAACGTGCCCTTGGGGAGGATTCAGATGCACAGAAAGAGTGAGGGAGCAGGGGCACGAAGCACAGCATGGCCAAGTGCAAGGAAGTCGAAGCTGTCAGGACACGTAAGGGAATGGCTCTGAGGGGTGTGCAGGGAGCAGAGAGAAGTGGAGAAGGGGCCCTGATGAGTGTGGGAAGCCCTGAGGTGGGCTGTAGAGCCCCACCCAAGAGAGCTGGCATCCGGGAAAGGGAATTCGTGTGCTCACAAGCCTGAGATGCAGCAGGTAGGCTCAGGTGGGAGGTTAGACACCTGTGCAGGACCCACCTCCAGGCCCATGCCTGCTCCTGGGATCTGGTGATCTGGGAGGAGACCACACTTAGAAGGTCCTGATAAAGTTGCTTCTAGCCCCTGGACAGCTGGCCACACGCTGACGGGCTGAGGCACGTGGCTGTGGCTCTTGAGGTCTGAGGTCTAAGAAA
This sequence comes from Loris lydekkerianus, assembly GCA_963574355.1. Taxonomy (NCBI): domain Eukaryota; kingdom Metazoa; phylum Chordata; class Mammalia; order Primates; family Lorisidae; genus Loris; species Loris lydekkerianus. The sequence goes on from CAUYPK010171242.1 coordinate 8,111, forward strand.
AGCTCTCCACAGACTTCTCAGAGGATGTGGTGGAAGGGCCTGGCTGAGAGCACCACTGAGTTGGTTTGAGGACAACTTGGCACTTCAACATGGGGATGTGTAGTTAAATTTCACTGGGTCCCAGAAAGCTGCAGCTGCTTCAGCTGGGATGCCTTTCTAGGACAAAAGCACACCCCAGACTTAACCCTCAGGCTGAGCACTGTACAGAGCAGAGACAGGAGTCAAACATCTGGATTTTAGCAAAAGCCTGAGTCCTTTCTGGGCCTGTAGAAAGCTAGGGTCTGGGACCCCGGCACACTGGGAGAGTGGGTAGGGGGACTTCTAGACCCTCCAGGAACAAGCACCTTCAAAGGAGTGACTGGAAACATGAGGGAAGCAGGCAGAGAGGGGTCCTCTGGGGGCAGGCAGCTGTCCAGGGGCAGGGCTGTCTTTCCTTCTCAGAATGCTGCCTGCTGTACTGCTCAGAGGCCCTCCCCCCACCTGTGTCCTTTCCAGATAAGAGAGAAAGGACAATTGTCAGTTAAATCCATGCCCTCTGGCATATGACTTTTCTTGTATCTTCTTGGAAATCTTATCCTAAAAAAAAAAAACCTGCTCCTTAACTGAGCCTGTTCATCTCTTTCCGCTCTCCAGTAATCCCTTCCGTGTCTCAGAATCTTGAATTATTCAAACCAACCCATCGCAGCTCATCAGCCCTCCATAATTCGATACAAATCAGGGCAGAACAGCATTTAACCCAGCAGGCCCTGCTGGTGTTCCTAAGCATACACCAGCCTCTTCTGGAAATGATCACCCTGCATATGACAGTACTTTACCATGGGGACTGCTCTGTCCTGTCTTCATGTTTATTACTAATCTTCACAATGGTTCTCCTCCATCCCTTGGGGATAGCACAGCTCCATCTTAGATGGACCCAAAGGAGATGGCCCAGGGGATTGCTGGGGCAGAAGCCCCTCTGAAGAGCACTTTGGCGATACAGTCTGTGACAACCTTTGACTCTGCTCCCATGGAAGTAAACCCACATCCTGGAAAAGCTTTAATTACAAACAGGTTCACCCCCGTGTTTTTTGTTTTTTTGTAGCGAGAGAGTCTCACTTTACTGCCCTTGGTGGAGTGCCGTGACGTCACAGGACTCACAGCAACCCCCAGCTCTTGGGCTTCCGCAATTCTCCTGCTTCAGCCTCCAGAGCAGCTGAGACTACAGGTGCACGCCACAACGCCCGGCTATTTTTTGGTTGCAGTTCGGCCGGGGCTGGGTTTGAACCCGCCACCCTCAGTATATGGGGCTGGCGCCCTACTCACTGAGTCACAGGCACCACCCCACCCCCGTGTTCTTTACAAAACAGCAAAATATCACAAGCGTTCTACATCATGAAAGAGAGTGAGTACACTGATTTAGGGCACAACCACTAAACTGAGTATTTGTACATACACTCGCTACTGCTGAATCTGCAGAGCCTACCACAACTGCCTGACATTTTAATTAGTAAGTTAACGGGTCAATTGCACAGGTGTACTGCACACTTCTGGGATGGAAGGGCACAACTACAACCTGGGCTGTGTACACTATAGAACTTAATCCTATGTACCCCATATTCATCTGAAATAAAATCAATTTATAATAGTAAATTGTTTTAAAATATAGGCAAGTACTTATACAGTTAAATGAAAGAAGCAGTTTTAAGCAGACATGGCCACATCCATGTTAAACATAGTCTAAACATTTCCACCCTCTGAAAGAACAAAATACAACCCAATGTTCATAGTGATTCTATCAGCATGGTGGGGCTGGTTGGTTGACTTTGTTTTTTAACCTCACATTTACTCATAAATATGAGCAAATATGTATAAAGCTTTGAAATGCAGCATTTTTAGAGTCAGATGAGACTGGGAACACTAGGTATCTATCAGTGGGTGATTAGATAGTGGAAGAATGGGGGCGGACCCGTATGCCCCATGGGGAACAATCTCTAAAGTAACAACAGCAAGATGCAGATGAATGTATTCAATATACTTCCACCTATGTCTAGAAAAAGTTGAGGGTCTCTAAATAAATATGCATGCTTATTTACACATAACTATAAATGTGCATGTGTGTCTGTATCTGCACATGACTGTATAGGCATCTGGGAAGGGGGCTCAGGGGTGTGAGATTTCATTTTTCCCTCTAGGTCTGAATTTTTGGAGTGCGTGTGACTCTTTATAAAAATGAATTCTAAACCAAAACGGCTGAATTCCTTTCTCCCTGGATCATCCCAACAGCACTACTTCCTCTTCCATGGCCAGAATTCTGGCTATGGTTGAGACCTCCATGACGCTGTGCTATGCCACCTAAGACACCCTTCCAATGCTGTCCTCTAATCACTGCCACTTAATCTGCTCATCTTGGGGAGGTGGGAGTCATGCCAAACGAGGAGAAGATCCCACGGCAGCCCACCCCTACCACAAACAGAACTATTACTTACAAACAGGTTGAGGCCCTCAAACACTACTCCCATCAGATCTTCCCAACTCTATAAGGTATCCAGTGTCCAAATGAATTCTCCAATTCCACCCAGCTAGGAAGGGACAGGTCAAATGTTCATGAAGTTCCTAGTGTCAAGGAACAGACGAAAGATGCCAGGGCACATGCTTTTCCTTTCTTGTTACTAACAAACCCCTTTCAAAGCAAACACCATCCTTAAGTCTTACCTAAATCCTTTCTACTCCATTTCAATTAAATTTCCTACCGTTTCTAAGCAACTATTTCAACTGCGCAACTGTGTACTCCTGAGACCCCAAACACAGGGCCGGAGTATAACCAGCACTCAGCCAGCGGAGGTGGGCAGAAAGAGAGCTAGGAAACCTCAGGTTCTGCGGTGTCTTCTCCCTACAGTTTCCTGAAAGGGATCTGAGGTCTCAGGAGTGTCACATGACTTCATTTTACCTTTTATTTTCTCCCTGTTTGGACTAGAATGTCTATAACTGATCCTACCTTGGTTTTTGAGAGCAGCTAACTACTTCTTTAGTTCCTTAGGCTCACAAATGAAGAGGAATTGTGCCCCAGGATGGATCACACCCAGAGCCTTGCCCAGACCAGATTTAGATGGTGTTGACAATGGAATTTAGTACTTTGGAGCTGATGAGATCCAGATGACATCTGCTGAGCTGATACTGTCAAAAGATATTTGGATACCTTGGGATGGAGCAAATGCATTTTGCATTTGGGACAGATGTGAATTGGGGGGTCTGAGGACAAACTACAATAGGCAGAATATGGGCCTCAAAAATGTCCACACCCTAATCCTTGAATCTATAAATATACTACATTACCTGGCAAAAGGGACTTTATAGATGTAGTTGAGGTTACTAAAGTTTTGATTGGGGAGGTTATCCCTGATTAGCTGGACAGGCCCAATCTAATCACAGGAGTCTTTAAAAGCAAAGAACTTTCTGCAACTAGAGTCAGATTGAAGAGTGTGAGAAAACTCAACTCACTGCAGCTGGAGAGGGCCACATGGAAAGCATGAGAAAGAAATCAGGCAGCCTCTAGGAGTAAAGACCAGCCCCGGCCAATAGCCAGCGGGGAAACAGGGACCTCAGTCCTACCCTGCTTTGAACAGAAACCAGCCAGCAACCTGAAAGAGTTTGGGAGTAGATTCCCCTCTCTCACCTCCAGATAAAAGCTCTGGCCAGTGGACATGGTGGTCTCAGCCTTACAAGACCCTAAACAGAGTACCCAGACGAGCCGTCTGGCCTTCCGACCCACAGAACTATGAGCTAAAAAGTGAACTGCTTTTAGCTTTTGGTGAATTGGTGCGGTAGCAACAGAAAATGAATGTCTCATCTCAGACCCAGAACAGCCCTAAGAAATCATTTAGCTAAAGCCTTCATTTTGTAAACGGGGAAACTGAAGCCCAGAAAGAAGTGTACAGCAAAATGGTTACACAAGAGGCAGAACCAGGATCTTCCTTGGGCCAGTTCTGCGGCTCAGAGGCAGATCGAGGGCCTTAAGCCCCAAACCAAACTGCAAATGCAATGAATACCTCTGTGAATGACCATAATTGATCACTTGGGGATCCACTCAGAGCCTGAAAATACTTCCCAGTCTGTCCCCATCTCTGTGGGAGGAGCAGCGTCTGCACAAGGCTGGACTTTATACAAAACCAGCTGGTCCTCTGGCCAGAGGATAGGGCAGATGCAAGATCCTGAAAAGCCACAAACACAGAGAAGGACAGTCCTTGGGCCAGTGCCACCTTTACATATTTTCTGCCCAGCTATTAGCTCTAATTGTCCTACTCGAAGGAAACTAATTTATGCCTGTCACCAAGGCATCATGGACTAGAAACAACTGGAGAATGAAGCCTGTGACCTGAGCGGTCATCTCTCCTGGGATAACTGAGAGGAGACCCGACCCCAGCCTGTTTTTACACTCACACCCGCTCCAACTGTGGGGGACAGGAGCGTCACACTTAATGTCAGAGAGTTCCGATGATGGCCAAAAAGGCAGGGGGCAAACCAACAGAGGCTGCAGGGGCACAGAGGGCCCCAGGCTGGGAGTCTTGGCCTTGGTTACCGGCTCTCAGCCTCTGCTTCCACTCTGCACTTCAGAGTGAGAAGGGCTTATTCTCTCCCCTTCCTTCTGCCTCTCCCTGCTGCAACAGTCCGGCCCAAGGCACTTTATGTCCGTGTGCCTTTGTGCATGTTGCCCCTTCCTTTTAGAATACCCCCTCTTTTTTTGAGACAAAGTCTCACTTTGTTGCCCTCAACTATGGCATCATAGCTCACAGCAACCTCAAACTCTTGGGCTCCTACATGATTCTCTGGTCTCAGCCTCCCCAGTAGCTGGGACTATACACGCCCACCACAACACGGGGCTGTTTTTAGAGACAGAGGTCTCACTCTTGCTCAGGCTAGTCTCGAACGCATGAGCTGAAACGATCCACCCACCTCGGCCTCCCACAGTGCTAGGATTATAGGTGTGAGCCACTGCATCCAGCCTTAGAATACCCTTTTTATCTTTTTTACTTTATAAACTTTTTTTTGAGACAGAGTCTCACTCTGTTGCCCTGGGTAGAGTGCTGTGGCATCAGAGCTCACAGCAACCTCTAACTCCTAGGCTCAAGCAATGCTCTTGTCTCAGCCTCCTGAGTAGCTAGTACTATAGGTGCCTGCCACCATGCCTGGCTAGTTTTTCTATTTTTAGTAGACTGGGTCTTGATCTTGCTCAGGCTGGTCTCAAACTCCTGAGCTCAAGCAATCCCCTCACCTCAGCCTCCCAGAATGCTAGGATTATAGGCATGAGCCACCATGCCCAGCCTCACTTTACAAATTCTTAATTGCCCTAGGAATCCATCTCAAATATTCACTTTAACACTGTAAACTCCTTAGGGAAGCCTTTTTCTTCAAAGCACTTGGCTGTTCTCCTGAGATTCTCCTAATGTCCTTATAATCATGTCTAAGCAACTATTATAAACCTGCCTTCCCCTCTGAAACTATATCTGACCCACACCTGTGATTTCCAGCCCCCAATCTTACAAGGGCTGGTGCATAGGGATGCCCAGTGAATGTTCCTAATTTGAATACTGCTTTTAAGTAAGACAAGTGTTTTCCAAGGTCAGAATCATATACAGCAAAATCACAGACAGGAACCTGAGAAGTTCTGATGCCTGACCCCTGTCACATCTTATTCCTGATACCACTTGTCAGGGCCCAAGACTGGCCAGGTCTCAGGCCCGGCTTACCTAGGTTCTGGATGCAGACCCTAAGTTACCTTGCTCAGGTCTGTTAGGTGCCTGAGGGCTATCTACTTTAGCTGGAGAGAGAGAGTGTGTCTTAAGAGAAGGTAAAGCAGTATTCTTAGAAAGATAGATCTTAGCCTTTAGCAGTTTGGTAATCTTCAGCAGAGACACCGTGCTGGCATTCTGCAGGCAGAAGAGGAGACAGAGTCAGAGTAAGCGAGTCCAAGTCCGTGATAGAATGTGCATGCTTCTGACTGCCTTCTCCTCCAGCCTAATGTAAGGCTGATCTCCTGCCTCTCAACACCACAGGTGTAGAGACTGCCAATTCACCACTGCTCTCATCTCGAGAGCTCTCATGCTTGTTAGGAGAGCTAAATCCCTCTCCATGCCCTTTCCACCAAGGTGTTCCATTATTGAGCTATACAGGTATTTCTTATAACTCTCACTCCTCCTAACCATAGGCTAGATGGGCTGCTACAGACTCCCTTATTACATGGCTGAGGAAACTGAGGCCAAGAGGTAAGAGGTGTTAAAACTGGGCTGCGATGCAGGGCGCATGAGAAGAAAGGGCTGGGAGTGGGTGAGCCTCTGGGTGCTAGAGAGGAGTGGAGTCTGACCTGCTCACGGAGGAAGTGAGGGCTTTGGCCCAGCACACTTTGATGTCACCCTGGGTAGCCTGGGCTTCCTTCTTCTTTCAGGTCAGAGGCGGCAGGAGAAAGGGCATGGGCTCTAGGGTCAGACAGTCCTGCATGCAAACCCAGCTTGACCCTCGTGGCCTCAGGCCAGTCACTTCCCTGCCCTGAGCCTCAGTTTGCTCATCTGTAAAATGGGAATGGCAACTGCACCTCTCTCTCCCCTTGTGCACATGTTGTTCTCCTGTACTTCTCTTAACCTCTCCCTCTATCAAGTTCACTCACCACCATATCTTAGGACCAAGGTCAAGACTCACTTTCTCAGAGGCCTTTTCTGGCCATAATTAAGTCAGGGCTCCTGTGAGAAGTCCTTTGAACTCTCTGCACTTCTCTGGTTCACCCAGCAGAGCTGAATTTAAGTGTGTAATGGTACCTATCAGGCATTTCATGTCTGTCTTCCAGGCGGACTGTCAACTCCGTGAGCACAGGGCTATCCCCTGCCCTGCTTTTCTTGATTTCCAGCAGCTGGTGGTGACGGTACCTGGCAAGGATCTGCGCAAAGCAAGTTCTGTATGGGTGTAGGGTGCTCCTCTGAGGGGACGCAGTGCCCTTCTGCCCCCAGAATACACCTGTTTATTTAACCAACTCTCATTGAACATCAGCTGGGACCCAGGCCCTACGAGAAACACTGGGGACACAGGGATGAGCTGTCTGTGGGTCGCCCAGGTGGGGCTCACAGTGTGGGAAGGGAGACAGCTTCCACTCAGGAGGAAGGACAGAGTCTACCAGAGGTATGAAGAAGAAAGTGAACCACTCCTGGGGAGAGTGGTGTTCACCTGCTGGGGACCAAGGAACACGTCCCAGAGTTTAACAGTGTATGAAATGCCCTGTTCCCATGGTGTGCCCCTCTTTCATCATTCTCCCACATGTTCATGAGGGGCTAATCAAGGAACCACATCCCAGCACCTTTCCCTTCCCCTCTCCAGGCCTCAGCTGTCCCCTCCATAAAGTGAGGTTGGTTCAGACAGGGTAGGTGGAATCCTGAACCAACCTCCCTCTCTGAAGGCTGGGGAAATGAGGCAAAGACAATCCAAAAGTCAGGGCAGAGGGTTACACAGCACAAACATCTCTTCGTTCGCAGAGCTGCTGGATGGAGACCGCAGGGCCTCCTGGAGTCGGTTTGGGTTTGGGAATGGGGGAGGCCTCTCCATCCAAGGGGCTGGGCAGCTGCCCACGCTCTCCGATCCCTGCTGAGCCACTGACTCACTCCACAGTGCTTAACTCAGCCTTGACCTCTGGCTTCCAGCCGGCAAGGAAACTTGGGTTTGGACCAGGGACCTCCCTGGAAACCAGATGCAGCATCTACAAGAAGCTTTCTGGGAGGGGACCATGGCCCAGAACAATCCCTGGCTGCATGACATCACCCTCCTTTCTTGTTATCACCCAGGGCAGGGCTCCAGGTGTGGCCCACGGCCTGCCACTCTCTGTCCCAGGTCGGGCCCGAGGGCTGCGCTCTCACTGGCTTCGACTCCCCACGGTACACAGGGCATGGTGGCTTCACAGCACACGCCCCTCAGTTCTAAGTCTGATTTTGCCTTTTGCTGCCGGTTTGATTGGATGATATTCCGGGGCCTAGAGTCTCTTTCTGCTCTTCATCTCCTGCCACTTCCCTGTTATTTCCCAGATGCTCAGATTCCTTCTTCACATTAGGTGCAATTGCAAGAACAACAACAGTAGCATTGACCGAGAATCTTCTACACTCCGGGCCCTGCACCAAGCACCGGGCATGGGTTCCTCCGAGCTTTTAGATACTTGTCACTGTGTATCATCCCCACTTTAGGGGAGAAAACCAAGAAAAATTATGGGAAATGGCTTACTCGGGCCTCAAATAGAAAATAACTGCCTCACTGTCCCTGTTCTCGGGCCTCAAATAGAAAATAACTGCCTCACCGTCCCTGTTCTTCAGGTCTTTGCTTAAATATTGCATTTAGCTGGTGTCTTATCTACTCCAAAAGGGTGGTTGTGGGAGAACCAATGAAGCGAACAAGTACAGAAAGGCTTTGTAAGTTGCACAAAAAGCAGATTGCCCAAGTGTGAGGCTGCTACCTTAAGGCTTCGGGATTTCTTGAACTTACTGGGTTTTGTAGTCCAGCTCTCTGACCTACAGAAGGGATCTGCTGGGCAGCCTCTCCAACCAGGGATCCCCTGGCCCCTCTGTACACAACCCCTGGGGAGGGACTGACTGACGGAGTAGGTGGGGGCACCTCCTGCCAGTATAGAGCACCGCTCAGTCCTGGGTGCTCCTTGTGGGTCCCGGCTCTGTCCTCTGGGTTCTCAGACTGTCTGAGATCTTGGAGGCTCAGTTTTCTTACCTGGAAAATGAGGCTGTATGACACTCTTGGTCCTGCATGGCAATTGGCAGGGTTAGTGATATAACACTCATGAAGCAGCGGCAGATGGGGAGGGTGCTGCTTCCTACCCCTATTTACTCTGTTGAGTTCATTTCCATTCTTATAAAGAGAAGGTGAGGAGTATATTATAACCCAGAAACTTATTCAACCACCTGAATGGCTTCTCACCCATCACGTCTATGGCCTTGCTCCCTCAAGAGAACAAAGACCTATTTTTAAAAGATGGGCAGGAACCACCATTTCCACCTCCCTCACTATGCCTGGCACAAGGCTCTATAAAGTTTAGTTACTTTTAACTAAGTTTTAGTTACTTCACTGATTAAGTTACTGGTGAAAAAAGATTTATAAATAAATACGTATGTCCAACAGATGACTCTTAAAAGAAGACTACCCAGATTGTAGCAAATGAGGTGGGCTTTTGTTGGGTTTATTTTTTACTTTTATTTTTATTTTTATTTTTTTTTGAGACAGAGTCTCACGATGTCTCATTATGTTGGTAGAGTGCTGTGGCATCACAGCTCACAGCAACCTCAAACTCTTAGGCTTAAGCGATTCTCTTGCCTCAGCCTCCCAAGTAGCTGGGACTACAGGCACCCACCACAATGCCCAGCTATTTTTTGGTTATAGTTGTCATTGTTGTTTGGCAGGCCCGGGCAGGGTTTGAACCTGCCAGCTCCACTGTATGTGGCTGGCATCCTAGCTACTGAGCTATAGATGCTACGCCACACACACACACACACACACGTACTTTTTTTTTGAGGCACAATCTCACTTTGTCACCCTGGGTAGAGTGCCATGGCCTCATAGCTCATAGCAACCTCAAACTTCTAGGCTTAAGCAATCCCCTTGCCTCAGCCTCCCAAGTAGGCTCCCTCCACAACGTCTAGCTAATTTTTCTATTTTGGGTAGAGATGCTCTTGCTCTTGCTCAGTCAGGCTAGTCTCGACTTCCTGAGCTGAGGCAATCCACCTGCCTTAGCCTCCCAGAGTGCTAGGATTACAGGTGTGAGCCACCTGTCAACCACTGAGCAGGGGTTTTCAAACTGCATTCCTCCGACACCTCAGGCTCCTGTGGATTCACAAATGCCTGCTTTGAATTTCAGAGACACAGATAGTGCTACAGTGTTAACAACAACAGCTAAAATGTACTAAGCGCTTACACTATGCCAGGCTCTTGCTAAATCATTGCAAATGTAAACTCATTCAATCCTCACAACTCTTTCAGATGGCTAGTGTCTTTTCCCCTGTTCGTAAGGAAAAGGCAGGTGAAATGCAGAGAGGTAATTTTTCCAAGAATATGTGGCTAGTCAGTGGCAGAGCTAGGATTTGAACTCAGCATCTGACTCTAGGAAACTCGGCCCCCTTGGTGCGACGCATCACACAGCCACTGCCCCTCACAGGGCCGTAAAAGTAGCATTGCAACACACAACCCCCAGTTTTCAAGATTTCTGTTCATCATGACAATCTTATTAAATGACTTCATATTAAGTGTTAAACATTGGAACTTATAAAAGAGAATTATGATAACAAATCTTTGCCTTTTATGTTGGGGTTTCAAAAGTAAGATTTTATTTAAAAAAGGACCCTGTTGTCACAGCTAGTTTGAAAACCACAAGACTCAGTGTGTGAGGGGGTCAGAGGAGTACCAGATAATACTACTGCACACGAGCTTCACGGAGCTCACTATGGGCCAGGCACTGTGTTAGACCCTTTATATGCAGCTGAGTTAATCTTAAAAACTGCCCTGAAACTCAGAGACATTCCCCCTTACCTCGGTTTGGCCTGGCCCTTCCCCCAGGAGCAGGACTTATGCACTCGGCTCAGCAGCCCAAAGCCAGGGGCTACCACTCCTCCAAGGGCTGCCTTCACAGAGGGCAAGTCCTTCAGCACTTCAGAGGATCCAGACGAAGTGGGCATTGCTCATGAAAACCATGTTTCACTACAGTAGGAGATACCTTTTGGACCTGGCCTTAGAGCAGATATTGAGTTCTTCTATATTCTCCTTGGGCCTCTCCATCCTTGAGGCTTGGAAACCTTTCAGGGGCTACTGAGGAGTATCTATGGCAGTTCACCTTCTTCCTTAGGACTCTACCAAAAATGAATCCAAGAGCTCAGATCTCCTGAACTGTGTAAGTTACTAGAGCCTTGTGATAAATTCTGGTATCCTTTTCACTTGTAATTAATTACTGACCATGATAGGGAGCTCAATACCTCACAGGACAGCCCTGCTGGACACATTTTTCAATGTAAGAAAGTCTCACGATAATAGAATACAGCACAACTTAAGGTGCCTGAGTTAGTTCTGTAAGGCAGGATTTTTTTTTTTTTTTTTTTTTTTTAATGTGTATGTGTCTTGTTTTGTTAATTAAAATCATGCAAGAAAGCTGAAATTTCAAGTTCTTGGGTCATGCCTTGACCTGGAGAAACTTCCCTTGGGCCCTATCCAGGGCTCTAAACCAACCCCCACACATATTGAGAATGGGTCTGTTTACATAGAGACCAGCCACATCATCCCAAAAAACAATCTCAACTTGAGACAATCATCTCACAGAAAAACAGCCAAAGTTCCAGGCTTCTCCAAGACAAGGAAGTACCACAGTTCTTAGCTGTAAGATCAGAATTTCCCAACACATGGCTGGGTGGCTGCCTTCATCTCTCAAACGCTGGACAGTCCTGGGACATTAATTCATTACTCAGAAATTATGATGATTTTTTTGTCCCGTTGACCTGGCGTACCATAAGCTTGGATAATAAATTCCCCAAGGGCTGTCCTGAGTGTAGCCAGGCGATCTAAGCAAACGTTAACCTTTTGCACATCATCTCGTTGTTACTGCAATCGTATGTGCTTTTACTTCTCTGTATAATTTTTACATCATTCCTTGGCCATGGAGATCTAAGCAAGTGGTCATTGTAAGCTGTCCAATTCTGCAAACCTATAAAAAGGACACTTCCACTCTGAAGATTCATGACCTATTGTGTATCCTTACTTTGACACCTGTGGGTCACTTCCAGTTAATATGATCGCAAGAGAGTGAACCAGAAAGAGGGAAGAACCTTGCCTACAGGTATCTCCCTTGTGATCCTACCTCCATCACTATTACTGGCTTACAAGTTATGTCACCACTCTAAACCTCAGTTTTCTCTCTCTCTTATTTTTATGAGACAGAGTCTCAAACTGTTGCCCTGGGTAGAGTGCCGTGACGTCACAGCTCACAGCGACCTCAAACTCTTGGGCTTAAGCAATTCTCTTGCCTTAGCCTCCCAAGTAGCTGAGACTACAGGTGCCCACCACAATGCCCGGCTGTTTTTTGTTGTTGTAGTTGTCATTGTTGTTTTAGCTGGACTGGGTCAGGTTTGAACCCACCAGCCTCAGTGTATGTGGTGGGCACCCTACCCACTGAGCTACGGGCACCGCCCTTCTCTTCTACTAAAAATAAATAAATAAATAAAACTGGCTAACTATCCCTAAAGGGATGTTCGGAAAAGTAAATGCAATAATGCACATAAAGGGGCAATGAACCTCACAGCCTACTTGAGAAGATGGATACTGAAAACTGCCTGGGTTAAAATTCTGGCTCACCTGCTGACCAGCTGTGTGACCTTGATCCTCTTTGTACCTTAGTTTCCTGTCTGCTGGGTATAGATAAAAAGCAGTATCAATGTCTCTAAGTTTCAGGACAGTTTTTATGATTGACTCAGCTATGTGTAAAGGGTCTAACACAGTGCCTGGCCCAGAGGGAGCTCAGTAAAGCTCATATGCAGCAGTATCACTCCTCGCAGCACTGTACAAGACTGACAGAATTATTTTGGAAAACCTAACAATGCCCTTATGCACACGGTATCCCTTTGACTCCTTGAAATAGCTCAGTGATGAAGAGACCATCATACCCACTTACACGGAGGAGGAAGAAACTGAGGCTCCGATCAGAGGAAAAGGCACATTCTCCTCCGCCTGTGCCCACTACACACCATCAATCACCCAGTGAAGCCCACCGCTGGGAGGTTCCAGACTGGCCACAGTACTCTGAGACACTGTGCTACTGCCATAACAGGAATGCCATCAAATGACAGGGATTGAAGAAGTTAGGCCCTCTTGCCTTTCCACAAACCCCAAGAGGGCATCAGCCTCAGAACACTGGGCCTTTATCTCTGCTGTTCCCTCTGCCTGGAATGCCTCCCCACCCGCCAGAATGTGTGACCATCACTCAAGTTGCACTCAAACACTACCTTCCCTCCCAACAATCACTCTCCATCACATTGCTCTTGGTTGCTTCTGTTCACAAACTATAATTCTAGCGTTTACCGATTCATTTATTAGTTTATTATCTGTCTCTCACCAGGAGCCAGAGCAAGGGCCTTGTCCATCTGTCCACTGCTAGACCCGAAGCTCAGGGAGCAGCGCCCAGCATGCTAGGCACTTGGTGGACACATCCTGCAGCAATGCAGGAAACATCCACACAACTGTTCTCTCTGGCTTCATCCAATGCCTGACAGTCTTGTTCCCATTGGATAGTGGGGAAGAGTGAGGCCCCAATTCATCAAAAACTATCCAGACTAAGGCTAGAACAAAGACCTCACTCCTCCTCTGGGGCTCAGCTGGTCTCAGAGACCTGCTGCTGACATCTCACCAAAGAACGGCAGGACAAGATGGCCTTCTATTAGCAGGAATTATTTTCACACCCCCTACAGGAGTAAACCCTGACTTTCTGAAGGTAAAACCACATTGTGATTAACACTTAATCAGGATGCCATCTATAATACAGCTCTGCAAGTAAAAAACAACAAAAAACCCCCCATAGTTGGGGGTCCTAATATCATGCCTCTAATGTTACAATAACTGTGCTCCTGACACGATTTTCTTATTAGGGTCCTTCCCTGTAAATTTTTATTGCATTTAATTAAAAATTATTGCTAAAAGAAACAGCTGCAGATGGTCTTATTTTAAGTCAGAAAATTAAAAACTGAGTATTCTCATCAGTCAATTTCAACAAGAAGCACAGCCACATGCATTAGGATGTGATGGTTTTGAGATTATAATAATTTTTATGGCATTTCTAGGTCCTTTCAATGAAACTTAATGAAAGCTCTGCATGAGTTCATTTGTCAAAAACATAATAACAGTAAGAAGGCTCCTGGTTTACAGGCAGATATAAAGATACCAATGAATACGAAAGCCAGGATATGCCAAAAATCCAGCTACGCGGCTCTGAGCACCAGCGGAATTAGTCAGCAGGAGGCTTCGCTGCAGCTCTGCCACGTACCCACGGAGGATTTACAGTCGAGGCTGCAAATCACCTTTGTTTTACATGGTGTGTTATTTGTTGCTACAGAACTGTCTATGGTTGTAAAAAATAAAAGTCAGGTTTCACTCTCTTAGGAAATCACTTCAGCAAAGTATTTACTGCGTTCTAAGGATGCTGGCGGGGGTGTACTGGTGGACGGGGAGGAAGAAGGGGACTCCGAGCTGCATTTTGTGCTGATTTCAGAATTTTAATTGTAAGCACTGTCCTTGGGATCCCCCATACTCTTACCTTCCCCCTGACTTTATTATTACTTGGCTTGTCTCCTTTAACTTTTATTTTAAAGAGTGATTCTTATTATTTCTTGCTATGTCTTTTATTGGAAACCAACTCAAATCTTTTATTTATCTGGGACAAACAGAGGGTAAAAGATAAAGAATGAGAAGAGAAAGGCAAGAGCAGACACAGTTTAGCCCTGGGGCTAAGGGACATGGGAGAACCAGGGTTACTGTGTACATCCGGGGGCAGAGCTCCCCCTTCCCTTCCCGAGGCCATAGACATGGGCACCATTGTGACAGTTCTGAACAAACTCCCTGCTTTCCGTCTCTCCATCCCCTCACTCTCCACCCTGCCAACAAAGTATCCATGCCAAGCCATGATCCCCGGCCTTCCCATCATGTCACGATCTCTGTCATGGCATCGCCCTGCTAAAAAATTACTGTGAACTTCTCACTTCCCTAGGGGTCGAGGTACAAACCCATCAATGCGATACCTGAGCCTTTCTCAGGTGGGCCACACCCTGCGTTCCAACTACGTCATAGCTACCCACAGAGCTCCACCTGAACATACTTCCAGGTCTGTCCGTCTGTCCCTTCTTCCTTCCTTATTTTTTTGAGACAGGGTCTCACCCTGTCACCCTGGGTAGAGTCTGTGGCTTCAGTCTAGCTCACAACAACCTCAAACTCCTGGGTTCAAGTGATCCTCCTGCTTCAGCCTCCTGAGTAGCTGAGAGCACAGGCATGTGCCACCATGCCCAGCTAATTTTTTCTGTTTTTGGCACAGACAGAGTCTTGCTCTTGCTTAGGCTGGTCTCAAACTCCTAAGCTCAAGGGATCCACCCGCCTCAGCCTCCCAGCATGCTTGGATTACAGGCATGAACCATGGCGCCAGACCCCGGGTCCTCTGTGACCTCCAGACTCATGCACAGGCCTCTCCTGAACCGTCTGTCTCCATCATGAACTCCTGCTGCCTATCAAGACCTGCCTCAGATGTCCTCCAGATAGTGATGGCTCCCCACTGCCCCGTCTATAACTACCCAGATGTACCAGTAACCAAGCATTCTCACTTTATCACACTAGGCTCCACTTACCCCTCCTCTGTCCATCCTACTCCCCAGCCAGACTAAAAGTGCTCAAGGGCAGGGATCTCCACACCTCCACCACGTAGGCTGTGGCTGAGGGTGAGCAGACACTCAGAGAACGCCAGCCAAGTGAGTGAGTTAGCTCAGCCAGGGCAAGACTCTCCTGTACTAACAGGAAATGAGAAAGAAATGGTGTCTGAGTTTAGTCCTTAAGCCTTTCCACCCACCCTCCTCTCTATAATCAGTCTCCATGTCCTCAGACAATGTGACTTGTGCCCGGAATAAAGGCGTCAAGGTACCTCCTGAACAAAGATGAAGTCCTTTTCACCAGAGTCCTATTTCTTGAATGTTCTCTTATCTTTCTTTCTTTCTTTTTTTTTTTTTTTTTCCATGTGAGACAGTTTCACTCTGTAGCCCAGGCTGTGCTGTGGTGTCAGTCTAACTCACAGCAACCTCAAACTCCTGGGCTCAATCCTCCTGCCTCAGCCTCCTAAGTAGGCGAGACTATAGGCACCTGCCATGACACCCAGCTAGTTTTTCTGTTTTTAGTAGAGACGGAGTCTCACTCTTGCTCAGCCTCATCTAGAACTCCTGAGCTCAAGCACTCCACCCACCTTGGCCTCCCAGCGTGGTAGGATTATAGGCATGAGCCACTGCGCCCAAACAGTTGTCTCATCTTTTTCCTACCACCGTGTCAAAATCCTACTTTTCCTGCAAAGTCTGCTGAAGTGCCAACTTGTCCATGAAGCCACCCAGCTTGCCTCTGGAATCCTCTTCCTGAGCATTTTCTTTTCTTTTTTTTTTTTTTTTTTGAGACAAAGCCTCAAGCTGTCACCCTGGGTAGAGTGCTGTGGCATCACAGCTCACAGCAACCTCCAACTCCTGGGCTCAAACGATTCTCCTGCCTCAGTCTCCCAAGTAGCTGGGACTACAGGCACCTGCCACAATGCCCAGATATTTTTTGGTTGCAGCCGTCATTGCTGTTTGGTGGGCCTGGGCTGGATTCAAACCCACCAGCTCAGGTGCATGTGGTTGGGGCCTTAGCCCCTTGAGCCACAGGCGCCGAGCCTGAGCATTTTCTATCTTGCATTTCAGTAACTTGGGTTGAAGTTCTCCTCTACTCCCAGAGGAGATGGTACCTGATCCACCTCTGCCCTTCCACATGTCACTCAGCACAACTCCCTGCCTAGAACGACTCATTTCTCAAACGACCAGCTCTGTGACACCCCCGGGTTGGCAGCACAGAATCCTGAAGTGCTACACCTCACACAGCTCTCTCTGCAAGGCACAGGCACTCAGAGACACTGCTCCTGTGTGTGTGTGGGGGGAGGGTGTGCTGAATTGTCTGAAGTTTCCCTAATGAGCAGTATGATCCCGAACAGATGGCACACTCCAAACCCAGAGCTCCTGTCTGCTCCTCAGGCACAGGCTGCCACGAGAGAGCAAGGGTCCCCTCTGCGGCCCTGGAGGGAACAACATGTCTTATTGATGAGTTGCCAACAGAGAGGCAAACTCACAGCCACCAGAAAAGAAAGGAAGGTGTCCTTCCACTTTTCCTTGAGCCCCGGGACTGATCAGCAATGCCAGCCCTTTGGGGTGACTGTGCTACCCTGCCACCTGCCAGGAAGACAACCCACAGCTTTTGGGTTAAGAACACCAGAGTATGTGGCATTTTCCAACCACAGAAAACAGGGAGTAGGGGGATCTGCACTGGACTGAAAGTCACACAGACTTTGGTCTGGTCACTCACTATCTATGTGACAGAACATGCTTCATACCACTTCACCAGGCCACAGTTCCTCACCTGGAAAAAGAGAACTGGAGATTCCTATCTAAATTTACGAGTGAAGGAACAGCTGTAGTCATGATCATGGAGACAGGCTTCTTGCTATGATTATGGAATCATGAAAACCCTAGTTCTATTGTACTTGGTGTTAAGAGGTGGCTCATGACTCCAAATCAATGTCACTCAAGCTCTGAACCCATCTCACGGGGGATCAGAGGTAAGGCTGCAGCTAAAGCTTGACGTGACATCCTAAATGCTGAGTCAAACACACGCAGTACAGCTGTGAGTGTGTGTGTATGTGTGGGTGTGGGTGTGTGTATGAGAAAGAGAGAAAGACAGAGAGGGGGAGGAAAGATAAGGAGACAGAGACATCCTCACAATGAAGGGGACCAGATGCTCCCTCTCAATCCCACACCTCTAGAATCAAATTCAAATCCTGGCATCATATCAGCTAATGCTTACTGGTCATTTTACCATGTGCTGTGTTAAGTCATTTAGTCTCAATGACATTTACAAGGCAGATATGACTATCATCCCCTCTTACAGATAAAGACACTGAGGCACAGAGAGGTCAGTAACTTGGCCCATGTCACACAGACAATTAAGTGGTATACACTGAAACCCAGCAGCTTGGCTTGACAGCCTATGTGCTCAGCCATGGCACTCTCATAGGCTCTCCTCGGGCCAGTGTCCTCATCTGCAAACAAAAGGCCACCATAAGTGTGTCAAGAACAATATGCATTGGGGCAGCGCCTGTGGCTCAGTGGGTAGGGCACCAGTCCCATATGCCGAGGGGGGCGGGTTCAAACCTGGCCCCAGCCAAATTGCAACAACAAAAAAAAAACAGCCAGACATTGTGGCAGGGCCTGTAGTCCCAGCTACTTGGGAGGCTGAGGCAAGAGAATTACTTAAGCCCTGAGGAGGTTGCTGTGAGCTGAGACGCCACAGCACTCTACTGAGGGCGATAGAGTGAGACTCTGTCTCTACAAAAAAAAAAAAAAAAGAACAATATGCATTAATGGAGTGGAGGGAAAGAGATGAGAGAAAACCAGGGCAGAAAGATGTGAATTGGCCCCAGGGAGGTGGCTGTCGCCTGTAATCTCAGCACTGTGGGAGGCTGAGTCAGGTGGAATTGAGCGAGACCTTGTCTCTTAAAAGAAAAAAAAAAAAAAAGCCAGGCATTGTGGTGGGCGCCCCGCCCGTAGTCCCAGCTACACAGAAGGCTGAGGCAAGAGAAGCTAGTATATGATGCCCCATGATCATATCAATGTACACAGCTATGATTTAATAAAAAAAAAAATAAAATAAAAAAAAAAAAAAACAGAGAAGTGCTTAAGCCCAGGAGTTTGAGGTTGCTGTGAGCTGTGATGCCACAGGACTCTACCGAGGGCAAAAAAGTAAAACTGTCTCAAAAACAAAAACATGTGAATTATAACCTAGGTAGTGGGCACACAGATGCTCACTATAAAACTCTTCTCAGTAAATCTCAACTTTTTCATGATAAAATTTTGGATAAAAGTGGCCTCAGGGCTCTGAGCTATTGTATAATTCTGACTAAGTAGATTCAGCATTGGGCAAAACACAAACATGTGATGACAGAGATTTGAGTGAGAGCCTTAGGACAAGCCAGGGTGTATAATGTTTTGCGTAAAATGAGTATTTAATAAGTATATACAAGGCGCCTAGCACTGTTGCTGAAAACAGGTACTTTATACATGATATATGATACTGATATATGATAGTTCTTACTCCTTGTGAAGCTCAGAATCATCAATTCATCAACATACTTTTATTAGGCTTCTAGCGTGTAACCAACATATTGGGGTGCCGTGGGATATTCAGAAGTGAAGGCTGGGCTGCCCTGACCAAGTCCTGACTGAGTTACTTACTCACATTACTTTCCTTTTTCAGAAGGATAAGATGTCAGACTAGATCTCTCTGAAAACACTGTTTTTCCTTTTTTTATGAGGATCAGTTTGGGGGGGGAAAAAAAAAGGATGTTTTAGGGCTACCTTTTAAACTAAAGAATGACAAAACCTTTTTTGTATACTATAAGATAAGGTATACATAGCTAACAATTTATACAACTTATTTTATACAAGATGGATAATATATGGTAGATACTAAGAGGCTGCTATACAAATCTCAAAGGAGGTAACTGTATGGAGGAGACTTTACAACCCTAGAACCTGAGCTGCTGCTCACCCAATGTAGCGGACCCCAAGTACCCTCCGGATTCTATTATACACTGTTTCTAAGCAGAGATACTTTTAGTAGAAAAAGGTCTTTAGTGGAAAAAGCACTCAGATTTAAATAACAATGAATGACACCACACTGAGAGTTACTTCTTTCTAGGTTCTTATGCCAAGTAGGAAGTCCCCTTGTGGTGCCAACATGTCTTTTTTTTTGCAGTTTTTGGTCAGGGCTGGGTTTGAACCCGCCAGCTCCAGCATTTGGGGCCGGCGCCCTACTCCTTTGAGCCACAGGCGTCGCCCTGCCAAGATGTCTTTACCACCTCTTCCTATTTAATAAAAAGACGACCAGGCCTCCAGCTCACAGTCTTTGCAAGCTAAACTTGACCCACGTTATTTTATTTTTCTTTGTATCTTATTTCTACAATTGCCTTCTATGTATGGCAACTGATGCTGCTTTTCCATTTCCTAACAGTGACAAAAATATTTCCTATGCATATATTTTTTTAAGTGAGAAAGATGGACTGCTTTAAAGAAAAATAAGTAAATCACAGGATAAGCAGAGTAACAGAAATAGTGAAGGCAGCACAGAAAGGGCAAATAGTTGAGAAATACAGAACCGCTCCCACCTTACCATTTTACAGATGAGCACACTGTGCCCCAGTCTTTCCCAAGGTCCCATACCAAGTTTGGGAACCTTGGGCTTTGAATCCCTGTTTCCTGGTCAGGGCTGTTGATATTTGTTTTGGCTTCTGCCTCTGATCCTCACATTGAAGCAAGGTGTGGGGCAGGATCCAGAGGAGGAGGAAGGAACCACCTCCCAGCCTCTCCCAAGCGCCCTGCTCACAGGTGTCAGAGCAGCAGAAGCCCCTCCTCTGCATACTCAAAGCTCCCATCCAGGCAAAGCAGCAGGGGCCCCCACCCTGCGGCAGTCACTTGTGCCTCTCACTGGATCTCAGATTTCCCTTGCCCAGACCTGTTCCAGCCCCAAGCAGGGATTTTTCTCCCCTTTGCTCCCATCTGTTTCATTCAGGAAAGCGGAAGGTTTGCTCACTGATTAATGTCCAAAAGGATGTGGTTCCCACATGGAGATTTATCCCAATCTGGCCTTCATCAAAATAGCAGCAGAGTGGCACAACCATGCTTTTGAAATTCAGGGTCTGACAGTTCAGGATCCTCAACCAAGGCCCTAGGCTACAGCATCAAGCGTGAGGTAATGCAAGAAGCATGGTGCCTGGCGCACGGTAAGCAGTCAAGATCCAATCGCTTTAACATTTTCTTAGCTATTTTATTCCTTTATTATCATGTCGGTCTGGATGAAGAGACCTTTCTCTTGTTTTGGGTCAAAGTATAGATCAAAGCAACAGATAGTTTGCATACAGCCAAGCAGCCACTGCACTGTGTAACCCTGGGGGCATCGTGTACAGACTAAAAGGCCAAGGAGTTACCCTTGGAATCAAACCATGTGTGGGCTGCACAACCAGATCCGGCATTCCTTCACATAATTCACCACAAAATCCCCAACCAGCAGTGAGGAAAATTGAGTTCTGACACTCATTTCTCCATTTCTTCTCAGGGCCTTATGAGAGAAGAGCCAGCATGAGTTAGGGAGAGACATTAGAGGGGGACAGTATTTGTGTCAGTCAGAAAGAAAAACTCTCTCATAATCAGAGTTTCTAGCAACACATGAGACAGCACGGGGGGTTGGGGGGGGGGGTGGCTGAGTCCCCACAGCTGGAGGATTTAAAGTGTAGACTGGGTAAGCACCTGTCAAAGGTGGGAGGGTTGACCATATGCCCTTCGAGGTCTTTTCCTGAATGGAAAGCTTACTCTTTCCAAGCTTGGTGCTGTTTTCATTAGCACCAGGAGGCACTCAGCTAGGGCTGGGTCTTGTCAAACCCTGCTGATAGTTACATGTACAATGAATTTGTCAGCTCTGCCTCTCCACTCCTCATGCAGCTCCCACAAGTCCAAATTCTCCAAATTAAACTTGATCCCTTGGGCAGGGGTGGTATGTACCTCTGCTCTGGCAAACAAATCTTTTTATCCTAGAAAGAACTTCCTACTTGGGGTAGGGAGAAGTTGGGGCCAGGGTGGAGGGGGGGACCACGTAAAATACTCAAAGAGAATAAATCATGCAAACACTTCCTAGCATTTATGCGCCAGCAACAGCTAATTACGCATCATCCTTCTTGAGTCACTACTGCAGGTTCCCAAGGGAATTCCTAGTGGCCACTGCAGTGTAGGACTGGTTTAAGTTCCTATCCATGAGAAGAAAGAATCAGAGGATTCCTTTTAAAATCACAACCGTTTTGGCTTTGCATTAATTCAGATCAGGCGCACCCAAAGAGTGTAAAGAGTGGTGGATGAATTGCATCGCCTTTAAACTGCATCCACAATGCATGGAGAAGAAGAAGATTTGGCAATTATTCTCTCGGGATGACAATATAAGGACATCCAGTCAGTCTTAGGCAGGTGGGGTCAGAAAGCCTCCACTAGTGTTCAATAACTTCAGTGCTTCACTCGCACTTCCAAAGTGAATTAGTTCGAAAAAAAATAATCAGCTTGGATGTACTTCTTAAAGACTTCCATTCGGAAATTTAGCTCAAGGCACCGGTAGCTCTTTAAACAATTTAAATAAATTGTCTTTTTTAGTTCTCTGTTGAATATAGTGTATGTTTAAACAATAAAAAGGTGTCAATCTCAATTTAGGGCAGCGGTTCTCAACCTGTGGGTCGCGACCCCTTTGGGGGTTGGACAACCCTTTCACAGGGGTTGCCTAATATCAGATATTTACATTATGAATCATAACAGTAGCAAAAATTACAGTTATGAAGTAGCAACAAAAATAATTTTATGGCTGGGGGTCACCACAACATGAAGAACTATATTAAAGGGTCGCGGCATTAGGAAAGTTGACAACCACTGATTTACGGTGTTTTCCTGAGGGTGATAGTTTGGCAAGATTCCAGAAACTTCTCTCTCACTGACTCTCCCAGAGAGAAGTAGCAAAGTTATCTACCTAGAAGAATGAAAAATATCCCCCAAATAATGTAAATAAAAATGTTTGCATTTGTACATGCATTTGGCATTTTATATACAGTATATACTCGAGTATAAGCCGAGTTTTTCGCCGAGTTTTTCGCCGAGTTTGGGTTTTTCGGCACAAAATTTGTGCCAGAAAAACTCGGCTTATACTCGAGTATATACGGCAATTCTGCCACAAAGAATGTCTATTCTGATTTTCTATCTTTCTTTTTTTTTGAGACATAGTCTCACTATGTCACCCCCAGTAGAGTACTGTGGCATCACAGCTCACAGCAACCTCAAACTCTTGGGCTTAAGCAATTCCCTTGCCTCAGCCTCCTAAGTAGCTGGGACTACAGGTGCCTGCAACAACGCCCAGCTATTACTCTGATTTTCTTAAACATTCTGCCATGAGGTAGCATAAGTCCTATTCAGATGAAGTAAATGAGGCTCAGAGAGGCAAAGCCACTCACCTCAACACATACACCTGCAAAAAAAAATAGAGCCTGAGGCAAAAAAGCAAGCACCATCCATCTATCCACCCTGCCCCATACCTAAGCTGCCTCTGGAATAGCTACATTTGCCAAACAAGAAAAGAAATATAATTTCATAGTACCTTTCTGCTTCCAGGTCTGTGCTCTGCTGTTTGCTCTCAAAGGTATTGAAGCTGCTCATGTCCACATAACCGTCATTTTCGTTTGCTGTGGATATGGCTCTGCTCTGATCTTCAAACAGCTTCGTAAATGTGCCAGCCCTTGCAGGCCTCTGGGGTGGAATCTGGATATTTTCATAGTCCGAGTTCATGGCTGGAATGTTCTCATAGTCTGAAGTGTCAGCATTGGGGAATGAAATGGACCGTGGCTTGGTCAGCGGCAAGGGCAGAAAGGGCGGCCGGGAGCGATCTTCAAAGGACTCCACTCTAGACACTGTCCTGCTGAAGGGCACCCCTTTCCTCTTGCCATCTCTGTAAAAGATGAGGGAGGAGGGGGATTCAGAAGCCCGGAGCTTCCCAGTCCGAGACTTAAGTTGAGGGGAGTTACTGAGGCTTCTCCGGTCAATTTCCAGAATCCTGGAAGGCCCGTGGTAGCTGGATTCTGAAGAGGACCTGGAGGAAGACACGTTAACATCCACATGGACTTTGTTCTCCGTCTTCTTTTTAAACGTCAGCGCCAGGAACCGCTTAAAGGATGACTTCTTCTTTTTCGTGTGCTTGTCTGGGGAGTCACTCTCAATCAGGAGCGACGGAGAACTCTTTGTGATGGGCTTCTTGGTGATGCAGGCCAGATCGAAAGGGGGTGGAATGTCGACCACAGAAGATGGTGTTGATGTGCCGCTGGACGGAAGGTGGTTTCTCTGGGAGAAACTCTCAGAAGAGCCGATCACACACGGCAGAGAAAGGTTGTCCTCTTTCCTTTTCATCCTGTGGTCGTCTAACCCAGATCCCTCTGGCTCCCGGTACACAGAAACCGGGATCTCTCGGCCTTCCACAGAGAATGACCGAGGGTATAAAGTGAAGGCTTTGGGCTTTGCTGGCAAGGCCCTGCTGGCTTCCAGGGGCTTTCCCTCCAATGACAAAACCGTCTTCCTTGCATCCTCAGGGGCACCTCTGATGCCCATGGCAGATGAGCCAGCTTCTGGTCCGGTTTCTTCAGGGACAGTTTCTGGGACATAGCCTGCTACCTTTCCAGAGTGGGGCCGGGCCCTTGTGACAACGTTCTTCCTGTCAGCGGGGACCAGGCCGCCCTCAGCATCAGAGTTCACATCTTCCTTGGTGCCATACCCACTCAGAACATCTGCTGAGGCCTGCAGCTCAGACTGCTCTTCTCCTCCAGGGTCAGCCTGGCACATCAGGCCAACTCCCATCACGTAGGGGTTGGTGAGCGCGTCATCTGCAGCATCCTCCTCTTCTGGCACAACTACTACATCAGGGACAAAGGGGCCTTCCTCAGCTCCACCCTGTAGGGAGTCCTGCTGGCCAGGTAACGTTCCAGCACAGACCCCGGACTTTGGTTCCTGCTCTGATTCTAAGCCTTTTGCTGACTCAGAAAGAGAATAGCTCTCGCTACAAAAAGAGGTGCTCTCAGTCGGGAAGAACTCGTAAGGGCTTCCTGTGAGTGAAGTCACCAAGTCATCAAGACAGTCACTCTCAAAAGGTACAATCTGGCAGCTCTCCTCAGCAGGCTGTTCCTGTGCTGCGTCCTCGCTGTCATGAGGGTCTCCTACCACCTCTTGGGAGGCTGCTATTTCTTCATGGTTGGTTTCATCGTCATGCTCAGATGGCTCATCCTGGTCAACCTGGTCCCCACCACCCATGATGTCTTCACACTTCTCCTCAGAGATTTCAGGGTCACCTGGGCCTGTCTCTGCCTCCTGGACACCTGAGGCCAACTCCTCATTCTCAGGGGGCTCCTCACTGGCCGCGTCAGCATTCTGTTCAGTGTCTGGATCCACGCCCTCATCTGTCCCCCCTAGTTTGGTGTTGACACAGCCTTCCTCACCATTCTCCTCTACCTCCATGGGGGCTTTGAGAGGCTCAGGCTCCTCGCCAGGGGTTGCTGGGTCCCCCACGTCAGCGAAAGTTAGAATTATATTGCTGTGAAAACCCTTCCCTCCATCCCTGCCCTCCAGGTTGTATGCGTTGTGTTCTTTCACCAGCTTCTCTTCCTCCTCACTTGTGGACACCTGCTCCTCTGTCCCCAGATCATTGTCACAGCCCTCTTGCCCGTTTTCAGGAGTGTGGTCTACGTCTTCCTCACCTTCCGTGCTCGGTACCCCGTCAGCCAGAGCAGCTGAGCTCTCACCAGCTCCTGCCCCCTCCACACCATCTGCCTCACCTCTCTCCTCATGTTCCTCTTCCTCTTCCCCAGAAGCATCTGGAGGCACCATGCCTGTGTTCTCTGCATAGCCTCCATCTTTGGGCTCGTTCTCACTCAGCGGGGCCCTGGGGGTCACGATGTAATCCTCGTCTGTCTCTGACTCCAAGCACTCCAGGTTGGGCCTGTGCCCTTCATCAAGCCCCCTGTCTACGCAAAGCAGCCTCCCATTGCTGCATTTGTTTACGCTATTGTTCACATACACACTGGCTCTCCACTCGCTGGGGGCAGCCAGCCTGGGCTTAGGAGCAATGGGGGGTTTTGGTCCCCTGAACATGGAGTTTGGGCTGTGAAGACTATCAGGCCTGGATGACGATGGGAATTTGGGTGCAGTCCTTGGTGTGAGTGGACTGGTAGTCTTGGGCTTGGGAGCAAGGGGTGGTTTTGGTGAATCTAAAGAACAAAAACAGAGAAAAGGAGAAGGGGATAAAAGTACAATTAATTTGATTTCCATCCAGAGTCACCTACATTACCATTTGTAAGGGAACACTGGAGATGGTTTCCCCAACCCATGTGAACCCTATCTGCTATGTTTTGTTTTAAGCTTATCCCCTCTACAACTTTTAGAAACCCTTTATCTCCCAGTAAACATTAAACAGACCTGTCCTCTAATCGCTGTCCACCCAACGAAAATGAACCAAAAACGTATCCTGTGCTCCTCAATTAAAGTTTTCAGATCATTAAATTCATTCATCTGACGGCTATTCATTAAATGCTTTCTATGTGCTAAGTGACCATGAGAAAAGGCTGACCCTGAAGATCACCATCCCTGATGTCCTCAAGGAGCTTCCCTTCCTCCTACAGCTAATTCATTGTATACGCGCTATCTGCATGCAGTAACACTGCAGAAAAGAATGCCCCTCTGAGTACCCACAACTGAGTCAGAACAAGTGGAAGATAGGGCCACAGAACCTGGGAATATCTGACTGGACAGCCATTATCTCATCCCGTCATGAATGACACACCAAGGGCCTGAAACAGCGATGTCTGATACTGTTGAGGGTCCCATCTGAAATCTACATGATTCAAGATTACACCTAGCCAGCCCTGCACCCAAATTTCCTGGGCAAAATTATATGGTATTTGCCAACATGGATATTTGCAGAAGATTTCCCTCCTTGTGAATATTGAGGAAGGGGTGCAGACTCCACATGCAACAGGAATTAGGGAGATGTGGGCTGCCATGCCCAGGGAGGACCTCTTGGAGAAGATGACATTTCAGCTACCTTTTCCAGGATGGACAGGACTGGGACAAGGGGAAGGGTTGAAGGAGTAGTGCCAACTTCCAAACTCGGCATCTCTCTGCTATAAGCCAGTCCAGGCCTCCTCCCTGGCCTTCTTGCCCCCTGCCAGACTCCCTACACCCACTTCCACGCTGTGGGCAGAAAGAGCTTTTCAGGAATGCAATTCTGTCCTAACATTCCCTCCACAGAAGTACTCCCTGGATCCCATGGCCCGTGGGTTAGGACCCCCATGTTTCTCTTTTAGCCTGGTCTCATCTCCCAGTCCCATTTCTAACAAGGCTCGAGTATGACACAGGATGGCCTCAAAATGCCAGCCTGGCTCATGACAGGAAGGAAGATGCTCTTCTTTCCCCAGGCATCTTATGTTCAGCTACATCCTTGTAGCACGTTAACAGCAGTTGTCTCTAATCCAGAGCTGTTCAATAGTAATATCATGTGAGCTACGCAGGTCAGTATACATGTAATTTTTAATTTCCTCATAGTCATATTAAAAAGTATAAAAAGGTGAATGTAATTTTAATTTTTTGTATTTTATTCAGCTCAATATACCCAAATTTATCATTTCAATATGTAATCACTACATAAAATCTATTAATGAGATCTTTGAAGTTCTGATTTTCATACCAAGTCTTCTCAATATAATATATATTTTTTACATTTTCAACACATCTCAATTCACCCCAGACACATTTCAAGTGCTCACTGGCCACATGTGGCTGGTTGCTATGATGCTTTCTAGCTCAGCTCTTCAAGTGCTTTTAGACATCTCCATGAGACTATCCCATTGGCAACTTAATTTCAATACATCTGAAGCCAACATTTATTTCATGTGCCCCAGGCTGGTAGAACCATGTGCAATTCAGCTAAGGCCCCAAAGGAAATAAAAAAGGCTTGGCATAGCAATAATACCAGATTACAAAGTCCATATACTCCGGATTCTATTCATTCACATAAGTCTAATGGACTTGGTTGTCTGCCTCAGTTTCCTCATCCATAAAATGGGTGTGACACAGCACCTACCCTCAAGTAATTGATGTAAAGATTAAAAGATATATAGTAAAAGTGCTTAATAGCAGGTCTATACTCAACAGACAGTAGCTCTTATTATCCAAATAAAATCAATCTTTGCCTACTTCAAATCTCCTGGTATGTTTTATTCTACATAGAAATATACATGCATTATGTAGTATTAGCTTCAAGCTCTCATTTTCTGGTGTTAGGAGCTGGCATGAAATTATTCCTTGGGGGTGGGGACTCCCATTTCTCAACCTTAACAGGTGGCATTTCACATGTGTGCCATGAGACCTAACAGTGACAGACGGGCCAAGAAAAATGACTATCACCCTGGCTACATTGCTCCTCCCCCACCCCATTTTTCATCCAATCAAGCTATTGATCTGTGGGCACTGTCTTCTCAGGAAAGGTTACAGCAGGTGTCTGAGGCGTGATTCTGCAAGAAAATGCCTTTCCCACAGGAGTCCCTAGGAATGACAAGGACTCAATGGCCACCTGTGCTCCCACCCCTGGAACACAAAGTTCTTCACCTGCCTCTACTCTGAATCAGAGGCCTTGTCTGACCCTTCACTGAAGATGAAGAAACTGAGGCATAGAGAGGGTAAGCAAGTCCACCTAGAACCTGGGTTTCCTGCCCTGGGTCCTGTCACTGGACCCTCTGCCTCCACCTTGCTGCCACAGAGCATTCCCTCCACAGTGGAGACTCAGAGATCCCAGCATTTAGTAATACAGAAGGCTAAAATGAAGGGGAAACTGAGGCCTGCGAGACCAGGGACAGCTACTCAAGTAAGAAATTATATCAGGCTAGGTTCAGGGCTCAGAAGCTTAGGGCCCACCATTGGTGGGCTGTCTTTAATCTGCTCCCATTCAATTTCCTGCAGTCTAATACCATTAAATAAATATTTATTGAACACCAACTATATAGCAGGGCCTCATCTAGATTCTTTGGACACATCATAAGTAAAACAAGGCTCTGCCCTTGGGGACTACATATACTGGGAGGTGATGGGAAATCTGCAAGAAAAAAGGTAAGTACATTACACAGCGTAAATTTGATGACAATAAGGTCTATGGAGAAAGATTAGGAATTGGGAGGGGCAATTTTCAATAAAGTGACCAAGATAGAGGACATGAGAGTGAGCGAGGGAGAGAGAGAAGCAGAGGAGACCAGAGGGGAGGGAGAGGATTATGCAGCGCCTTGTAGACCATGAGAGGACTCAGGCTTTAACTCAGAGTGATGTGAGAAGCCACTGCAGGTGTTTGAGCTGGATGACCCGCACACTCAGGGTAATATGCTGAAATAAACTGAAATGGCAAGGAAGGAAGCAGGCAGACCTGTGAGGAGGTTCTTGCAATATTCTAGGCAAGAGATGATGGAGCCTCAGAGCAGGCTGGGGTGCAAAGGGGTCAGGGACCAAATACGAAGGTAGAGCTGAGGCGATCTGCTGGTGGTCTGCACATGGGATATAAAAGCAAGTGAAAAGTCAAGAGTGACACCAAGGTTTTACTAAACCTTGGGGAAAATGGCAGGTGTTGGGGAGGGAAAGCCACAATTTCACTTTGCATATGTCAAATACAAGTTACCTGTTACACGCCTAGGTGGAGATGGCAAGTGGGCTTTGGTTCTGGGGAGAGGTCTGGCTGGAGGCAGCCATCGTGGAGATAGAATTTAAAGCATGAGCATGAACAGAAAAGAGAATAGGGCCAAGGGGGGAGTCCTGATGGCTCCAGCCAGCAGAGACTAAGCAGAGTGAAAAAAAAAAAAAAAAAATCAAGAGAGTGTGAAGCATCCAGCTCTGTTCCCTCCTGCTCATTCCTCATCACAAAAGAAACCAGATGCAGCCCCCAATGCCTCAGACCAATTCTACCTGGAGAAGACTCGGGCAAGAGAAGAGTACTGAGTGCATACGGAAGGACAGACGGGTCAATTTTCACAACTGAAAAAGTGATTGGGGATAGTGCCTTTCATGTCAAGGGAACAGCTTCTGCAGAGACTGGCTGGTGGCAGGTAAATGCAAAGCTCTTTGGGAGCTGGATAGAGTCTAGTTTGCTGAGCCTTAGGGTATGGTGGGGGGGGGGGGGAATTACAGGCTAAATCAGACCTCCTTGAGGTTAACTTTCCAGAATCCAGCACAGGTATAGCCCTCTGGGGTCTCCTGAGCTCCTCTGGAGTCCCTTCTCTCTCTGTATCACAGAACTCAGGGGTTATTCCCTCCCCACCCTGAGTTACTAATGCCCAGGACTCCCTGGCCATGCCTGAGGATGACTCAAATGCAGAACACCTTTTGAGCCCACATGCCAAGAGATAAGGAGGGAGTGGGGGAACCACAATGATGGGAGGAAGAGATTTCCAACAGCTTTTGGTGATAGAAAGCATCTCCAACCAGCCTCCTGGTACCAGTTTATATTTTCTCTTTATATTTTAATTAAATATCTGTCACTCACATGTGCATGCTTCCTGCTCCCTTGTCAGCTATGCAGAAGTTCAATTAGAAAGGCTACTGGGAGGAGCACTGGATGAGGAGTCAGGAGCCCTGGTCCCTACTCCTCCCTCTGCCATTAACTGGAGGTATGACCTTGGGCAATTCCCTTCCCCTTATGTGCCTCAGTTGTCTCATATGTAGAATGAGGGGATTGGACCAAACAGTCAGTCTGGTTT
This sequence comes from Loris lydekkerianus, assembly GCA_963574355.1. NCBI lineage: Eukaryota > Metazoa > Chordata > Mammalia > Primates > Lorisidae > Loris > Loris lydekkerianus. The sequence continues at coordinate 38,268 of CAUYPK010171242.1, forward strand.
GCTCTGGCTGGCCACATCTTTTAAACTCAGGGCTCTTCATAGGATACCCTGACATTCCTATCTTCAGTTCCCAAGTCTGTTTCAGCTGTGTTTACTATACTCCCCGTAGAACTCTCATCACCATATGTTGCAGGAGTAATTATCTTACAATTTCACCTTCCAATTGCATCTTAATTTAACTTTTCATTCCAGGGTGCCTGGAATGTCCAAGCCAAGCCTAGTGATTTCTAATTAGGCTGCTGCGGAGCTAGTCCAGTGATCCACAACAGGGCACGGAGAGGGAGACGCACAGGAGGGAGCAGGAGAGGTGGGCTCCAGCTCAGGCAGACCCGGGCTCCCATCCCAGCTCTGCTATGCACGGGCTGTGTGATCTATGCCACTTTGCCTCGTTAAGCCTCAGTCTCCTTTGTGATAAAATTAAGAAATACACCCTTTTTTCATAGGGCTGCTGAGAAGCTCAGGGAAAAAAGACATATAAGATGCCAAACATTTCCTACACACCCACTATGTGTTAGGCACTAGGTATAAAAGCAAGAAACAATCTGTACTTCAATCTTGTCTCAGTCCCTTCAATAAATCTCTGTACCTTAGTTTTCCCATCTATGAAATGGGGATAGGAATAGTACTTATCTCATAAGGTTACTGAGAAAACTAAACAAATTGATACAAGTAAAACACTAAAAAGCAGTACCTGATTCATAGTCAGCGCCCAATAAACATTAGCTGGTATTTATTGGTCACATATGTGACGGACACTATTCTAAGCACCTTATATATTTTATTTTATTTAATCTTAAGAACTCAACAACAAACATTATTCTTATTTTTCAGATAAAGATAATGAGGCACAGAGAAGTTAAGTAACCTGCTCAAGGTCACAGAGCTAAGTCTACAATGGTGCTGAGATTCGGTCCCATGGAGGCAGGGAACCATTGTGCCACATGATCAGGAAATTCAGACTATGGAACACAGAAGTCATCACACTGAAAAAGTAACCAGATTTACCCTAGAGACAAATTACAGGGCAGCTAAATTTAAAAGGGGCAACTGCTAGGATTTCCTGGACAAAACCTGCCTCTAAGTTTATTCCAATTCATTCCATCTCTCCGATTCTCACAGAAGGGAGGGCTTGCCCAAGCTTCATGCAGGAAAACGTAAGAAAACTGGAAACTCTCTCACCATTGTTATAAAGTTTTATTAGGAGTGTAGGAAAAAGCTAGCCTGGCTCTGTCAGGCAACGCCAGCACAGGCAGGAGTCAATCTTCTTTCTCCAAGCAGTGGCTGGCTGGGCTCTGAGACCCTGTTCCAGCCACTTCCACTCCCACAAATTGGCACCCCTTGCCCTGCTGCCTCCCAATTCTGTGACCCACATTCTTAATTGCCCAGGTGTCCATATGCCCAGCAAGAACAGGGACTGGACACAGGAAAACTGTCTGCCACAATCCCAAGTTCTTTGTCAGGATCAGTTCAACCCAGTATCTCCTGCCTGCACCTCACTTCTAAGACAATGACTTTTTTCATTAAAAAGATTTTTAAAAGAAAAAAAAAAAAAAAAACCACAACACAGACACACAGCCCAGCAGGATATGGTTCCAAGACAGCCAAAATGGTGGCTTCCTGTTTCTTTAGGGATGTGTGTTTTGGAGTATGGCTTTGGACAAGGGTGTTGGTCAGGAAGGGGGCTTCTGTCTCCTAAATTCTACAAGAAAAAGAAAATAGAGTGGTGACCGCTCCTTGGCAGGCAGATGAAGTTAGCTGGGATTGTTCTCTTGCAAATCTCTTTGAGGGAACTTTCTACCCTCCGCATAGATGGAATTGGGAATCCCGGGGACTGGGTTCCAGGCACCGCCCATCTCTGAATCTCACTTTCTAAATCTGTTAAATGGCACTCCTTTGGGGGATCACTAAGATTTCTTTTCAAACACATTCTGATTTCACAGAATCCCTGAACTGATGGGACGAGCTGGAAAAATTCACAGAGCAGGAACATATGGGGGTACCGGGAGGTGGGGACGCCTGGAGAGCAGAGCGGCTTAGCCGCGGAAAGGAGTGTCCCCTTGGCATTCGGTCTCTAGGGGAGGCACAAAGGCGGCCTCAGGCCAGGGTGCTTCGGCAGAGGGGTAGCTACAGGGGGAATAATTCCAGCTTTTTAATCTCAACCGAAGAGTGAGCTCCAAGCCTCAGGACTGGGGAGAGTGAAGGGAGGCGGAATTTCGTCTCAAGGGGGAGCCGACCCTGAATCACCGGGGAGACCCGTGTTGGGGAGAACTCCAGACGGCCCCGTGGGCGAGTAAGGGCCTGCCGGGCACCCCGGAGGGTGGAGCGGGTCAGGGGCTCGGAGGCGCGACCAGGTGGCTTTTGCGAAGCGGGAGCCTTCCTCGGTTGCTGAAGGGGCCTTCATTGCGGGGACCGCGGTGGGAGAGGGATGTGGGATAAAGGCGGACTCCGCCAGGGCGCGGCCTGGCCCAGGCTGAGGGGGCGTCCCTGAGGCGGGGCGATTCGGACAGGGGCCCCCGTTCTCAGCCTCCTCAGCGAAGGCGTCCCGGCCCGCCCCTGGTCCACCCGCAGCCGAGTCGCGTCGGAAGGTCTGGGGGTCCGCAGCAGCTCTCGCCAGGCGCCCCGCGAGCTCCAACTTGGAGCACCTGGCCGGGACCCCTCGCGCGCGTCCCTCGGAGCTCGAGGTCGCGCGGAGCCTCCTACCTGCTCTGTTCATCTTCCCGTCGGTGCGCGGGTCGGTCCGTGGGTCCGAGCGCGAGTCCGCGCGCAGCCTCACTCCATGGCCGCCCCGCGGGGCCCGCACCCCCTAGCGCCCGCCCCGCCCCCGGCGCGCGCCGGACTCCGCGCGGCGCGCAGGGCCAGTGGGGCGCGGGGCGCGAGCCTCGGGGCTGGGCGGGGCCGGGGAAGCGCCGCGCGGGGGGCGCGAGTGCGGGGCGGGCGGGGACGGCGGCCGGGGCAGCGCGGCGTCGCGTTCGCTGGCGACCCGGTGCAGAGCGCAAGGCAAGTGTGGGCGCGGGGCGCGAGCCTCCGGGGACCGGGAGGGCCGAGGGCAGGGGGTGAACGCGCGGCGTGGGGGTGGCGGCGGGGACAGCGCGCGGCGTCGCGTCTGCTGGCGGCTCCGGGCTCCGCGCGCTGCGCGCTGCTCTCTGGCCGCTGCCGCTGCCGCGCCTCCGCCCCCTCCTAGACGTTTCCTCCTGCTCCCGAAGAGGAAGGCTTTTTTTTTTTCTTTCTTTTTTTTTTTTTTTCCTTGCTCTGTCAGGGATCGAGGGAGCCGAGGGTCCAGGCGTCCCTGCGCACATTTAAAGGGGCAGTGGCAGCGCGTACTGCGGGAGGAGCAGGAGGTTCAAGGGACGGCAGCCATCGAGTTGGGCTTCTGGGGGCTTCCTGGTCCTTCACCCAACGTACTATTCTGTTCCTTTATTTTCACCTCCGGGCATCCATTCAGTCTTAGCCAGGCTCTGTGCTGAACGCATAGCAAGACAGCCCCAAATTCTTGCCCTCATGGAGCTTAGATGCCAGACAAGAAAAGCAGCACGTATCATTTCAGAGCATGATAAGTGCCTTGAGGGAGATAAACTAGGGTAATGGGGCAGAGGAGTGGCTCTCGATGTGTGCCAGAACATGGGAATTGTTGGAAGTGCAAATTCTCAGGACCCTCTGCAGACGTAAGGAATCAGAAACACTGTGTTTTAAGAAATCCTCCAGGTCCTTCAGACGTGAGCTGGTGCTTCAGAACTACTGAAGTAGAGAATGGGGGATTGGGGTGGGCTCTCAGGGGCATCGAAAGGGACACCTGGTTGGTGAGGAGCCATAGGTTATTCACTTAGTTACTGGCCTGGTGCTGGGTGACAGATGACTCAGACCAGACCCTCCCCGAGCTCCAGGCTGGTTGTCCTCACAGATGTAGGCAGATAGTTCTGCTTCCCCCATGCTGGGCTGGGGACACACAGGAACCTGTGAGAGCTCAGAGGAGGCCCTTTGGAGAGGATTTCCAGGTAGAGGGATGAGCTTGGGCAAAGACATCAGGTGTGAAAGGCCATGTGGCCTGTTGGAGTGCTGAGGGGTTTGGCCTGGTCTAGGTGGTGCTGGAGGTGAGCCTCATTTCCCCCAACTGTAAAATCAGGCATTGAATTTTCTCTTTTCACACATCCCTTCCATCTCTGAGCCACCACAAAGTCCCTAAGTCTCCAGCCCTTTGTGGAGAAATACCATGACTCTGGAATAGACGATCTATGGCTTAACTTAGTGTCCCTTAGGCTGTTATGGAACTTTATGGATCCAGGCGTGGAGGTGTGGAAGGGAGGTGATGGGGATGGTGGGGGTGGTGAGGCAGTAGAAATGGTGAGAGGTAAGGAAGGTAGTAGGAATAGAGGAGGTAGAGGGTGGTAGGGGCAGAGTGAGAGGTGGTGATAGAAGTAGTTGTGGAAGTCATGATGTAGAGGGAGGACAGAATGGACTTTGTGGTTTGGGGAGAGTTGGAGATAGTGGACTTGATAGATGAAGTGGTAGTAATGGAAGTGGTAGAGATGATAAGGTCCTCTGAGGTGGTGGAGCGTGTAGAAGTGGTAGAGATAGGTGAAGTGGTGGGGGTGGTGGAGGTGATGCTGGTGCAGTTGAGTGAGGTGATTGAGGCAGTGGAGGTGGTGGAGACAGGTGAAGTGGTGGGAGTGGTGGAGGTGATAAAGCTGGTGCAGTTGGGAAATGATGGAAGCAGTGGAGTGATGGAGTCAAGTGAGTCAATGGAGATGATGGAGGCCACATGGGTGATGGAGCTGGTGTTAGAGAAAGTGGACGAGGTCTGTGTTTAAATGTGGGTATAGATGAGCAAGTGGATGAATTGCTTCAGTATTTGATGCCAAAAGAAAATATGTTGTTGTTTTTTTTTTTTAATTGAGCTTGTTTCTGGAATTAGTAGTAAAAAATAAGCTAGGACCCCCTCTCCCCCCCAGGGCAGAGCAGTTGAGGGAGGCTCAGATAATTAAATCCACCACCTTATTACTCTCTACTGTGGGGCCTGGGCAAAGGAGAGGGGAAGACAGGAAGAGCCCTAAGCGCTTTGCTAAGCCCGTCACTCCTGTTGAATTTGGGATTGGAGGCTTAGAAAGTCTACTTAAAAATTATCATAGCACCGAGGCCAGCTGGGAAAAACCACAGGTCTGAACTTGTATAGTTGAAGCCACAAAGTGGTGTGGAGTGATGGGCTATGAAGTTGAAGTTCCTTTGTTTGATCTTCCTAATAAGAAAAAATGAGCATGAAAAACCATGGGCTTTATAGATACCTCCTGCCGATGGTAGTAGCTGCACTTAGGGAACTAAGCCCCAGCCACTCACTGAAGTCGGGGACAATGAATATAAATACCTACAAAGGCCATGGACATGTGGGGATAATGACCATCATTATTACTGTTTTGAGCCTTTTTTTTTTTTTTTTTTTTTTTTGGAGACAGAGTCTCACTATGTCACCCTTGGTAGAGTGCTATGGCATCACAGCTCACAGCAACCTCAAAATTCTTGGGCTTAAACAATTATCTTGCCTCAGCCTCCCAAGTAGCTGGGACTACAGGCGCCTGCCACAATGCTTGTCTATTTTTTTGTTGCAGTTGTTTAGTTGGTCAGGGCTGGGTTCAAACCCGCCACCCTTGGTGTACGTGGCTGGCACCATAACTACTGTACTACGGGTGCTGAGCCCATTTCAAGCCTTTAACGTGTGTATTCTATAAATGAGGTATTCTATTTCCAATTCACAGTTGGAAACACCACCCAGCCAGGATTTACGTACCATTCACCCATTTGCTACTTGTCAGATGGTTACAGCCTCTTGCCCTTTAATGGCAAGAACCTCTTCCCACTTTTCTGCAGGAGCCTGTCAGAGTAGGGGACACGACACTTCTAAGGCAGATATCAGCAAGTATCAGGCATCCCTGAGCAGACTTTCCCTCTCTCCCCCCCCCGCCCCCCCCCGGCACCCCTGCTTTCTTTTTTCTTTTTACTTCCCCCCCCCCCCCCCACTTTGGATGGTTAGAATGGCCGGCAGCTCCTGGCAACCTCAAGGTGATAAACCAGCCCATGTCTATAAGATTTTGGGGGTGGGGAGGAAGGGTGCTGTCACCCACTTCTACATATCCAAGGAATAGCCAGTATCAGAGCCTGGAGAACTTCAGATAAAAGGAACTTGAATGTCCAGTACCTCAGCCAGATGGCAAGACTGTCGCAGCAATAGCAGACAGTAATGACAGTGATGACAAGTGCTGATCACCAACATCTACTGAGCACTTTCTCTGTGCTCTACCCTTTATCTGCTACTCTCACAACAACGTAAGTGATTCGTATCAATGCTCCCATTTTACAGATGAGAAAACCAGAGAGTTGGAGAAATGAGATACTTACTCAAGACTCAGAGCTGGACCTAGGTCTGTCTGTCTCCCAAGGCCCGTGCTGTTTGCCATATACCACAAATTTGCCCAGAATCCCAGGCCTTTCTTCCTTCCTTCATTTGCTCATTCATTCATTTAACAAAAATAACGAAGTGCTTACTCTGTGCCAGGCTTCAGGCTAGGGACTGGGTGAATAGGCCAGACTTACCACCATGGCCTCCAGAGCTCACAGGCCTGCTGAGAAAGCCAAGGGGGGAAACAGACCTGACTCCTTGCTAGTGTTCCTATTATTTTACCACTCCTAAGGTGCCTTTAGACCCCTGCTGTGGAGATGACACTAGACCCTTTAAGACCTCCCTATGGACAAAGCTCCCTGGCTCACACCTGTTACACATGTATATGCATAATGCACCACACGCATGGTTCTCCAAATAAGCAAATATTTCTCATCTTTTTATTATCCTTAGTCAATCTGGGGCTCATTACCTCCCTGCACATGGCTCAGATTTATGCCAACCTCAGATCCAAACTGCTGAACTTCAGCTCCCTATTCCCACCTGCCTGAAGCCTCCACAAAGTGTTAAGCCAGCACCAAAGCTGGATGTAGCCTCATTTTCCAGAAACGAAAAAGGACCCCAGGCTCTTAGGAGCTCACATGAGAGTGCCCATTACCAAGCCTCCCAGACAGGCAGTAGAACATGGTGGTCATGACCCACATTAACCTGTGTGTGACCTCAAGTGAGTCACTGAGCCTCAGTTTCCCCATGTGCAAATCATGGTAGCTAGGGCTTATTTTGTGCACTTAGCAAGTGTTGTACATATATTGACTCCCTCAGTCCTCTCAACAAACTCATGAGGTAGGCACTGTTGTTACTGTCGTGCTGCAGGTAGGCTGCCACAGCACAGGGAGGCTAAGGTACCTGCCCAGAAATCCATAGCTAGTAAGTCGTGGGAAGTGCTCCCTGGTTCTGGGACTGGCTGTCTTATTTCCTTCAGCTCTCTGCCCCCCACCCTCGAGTGGAAGTGATAATAGTGTCTGCTCACTAAATGAGGTTATTCAGCTAGGTACAAAGGAGGCGCTCAATACGCGATCGTTATGTAATGTCTAGTACACACTTGGTGCTCAAAAGATATTTACAAACAAACTAAACTCACCAGGAAGTGGGGCACACAAACTCCATAATCAGAGCATGAGAGGGACAAGAAAGAGCACTTACTGAGCACCATCTTTATAAGGGAATGAGCGGAGTGTGGAGGGGGAGGGTAATGTGGGAGGTGGCCTGGGCACTGCTTCCTGCCTCCACTCAGTCAAGGATTGGTTTCCCACCTTTGCATTCTGCTCCTGTGGCAGGGTCCCACTGTAGTTTTCCACAAAGTATAACTTTTGTCACCAGGGATTAAATGCATGCTATTAAAAAGGAAATTACCCTGGCCCTGCAGTCTCCTCAACTGCTGACCCCAAGGTCCCTGCAGCCTGGGACTGCACACCCTACAGTGCCATGGCTGCGACATCACCAGCCTCTCGGGGCTTATCTTTCCTGAAAAGTAATTGAGTTGCCTTCCTGGCTCCAGGGAGAACAAATCTAAGCCAGACCCCTGCCAGGGTGGATGGCGTCTTAGCTCAGCCGCCCATCCCTTCCTGTGCTACAAAGGTGGGTGGGGAGACAGGTAAATTTGGCTCAGCAACCCACCACCACTCTGCTCACCCTGGCTGAGAGGAGCAGGGTACCTGGAGAGCCCTCAGCCCCAGCAGCTGCTGGTTCTGTGCCCTGGGCGAACCATTTCACCTATCCGCACGTCAGTTTTCTCATCTTTAAAATGGGAATAATGAAACCTCTCTCTTGGGTCGAAATGAGGATAAAATGAGTGTTAGTTCCTTTCTCTTACTTTCCATCCTCAAAGAGCTTACAGTGTGTTCATAGAGAAGGGCTAGAGATCAGCTAATAGTGATACAGTGGGGCTGAGTTGAAAGTAGGGGACTGAATTGAGTTTATGGGGTTAAATGAGAGGAGGTGACATTAGGCCTGGGTTTAAAGGTCAAGCAGCATTCTCCAGGTAGAGGAAAAGAGGTGGCATTCCAGGTATGGGGACCAACCTGCAGAAGTGCCTGGAGGGATGAAAGAGGAAGATGGGGAAGGTGCAGTGAAATGTATGTTATAGTGACACCCCAGGATGTGTACGGGGCCTTCAGGCTTTCTGATGATGGGCTAAAGGGTTTAGACTTTTGCAGGTGATGGGAGCTGTAGAGTTTTTCTGGGGGAGGGAGTGATATGGTTAGACCTATGTGGTAGAAAGCTGTGCAGCAGCCAGAGTGGTGAGTGAGTCGGGTGGCAAGGGGGTGGGTGGGAGGCATGACAGGAAGCAGGAGCAGAGGTGCCACAGGAGATTAGGCCTGAACTCATGTATGTTCCTGACCCACAGCTGCAGAGACTCAGTGCATGCTGGGAAGGCTTCCAGGAGGAGGTGGGCTTTGACCTGCACCATCAGAGGCAAGGGCATTCCAGGCAGGGGTGGGGATGGGAGATGGGGGCCAAACCTGAATAGTATTAGGTTTGGATTAGCTGAGGTATCCACTGTGCAGGGTGGGGGTGCCTTAAGGCCAGAGGGGCAGGCAGGAGCCTCACAGGTCTGGTAGGCCTTCAGCTTGCCAAGGGAGGGCTTAGCCCTGGGGGAGGGGGTCCTGAGCCTGGGCAGGACCAGCTGGGAGTTTTTATCACTGGGTGGGATTTTTATCACTGGGTGGGATTCAAGGTCTGAGGAGGAAGCAGCCACCCTCTTCCGGCCAGCCATTTTTTTTCCTTGTACTGGCCCATTTGGCTTTTTCCCCGAGGCTGCATTTCCACAACAGCCCCTCCTGGCTGGCTGGGTGTGGGCACGGCTCCACCACACACCCAACAGCAGGGGTGGCCCGGCCCCAGGCTTCCTGCCCCTCTCTGGGCAGGCGGATTGGAGGAAAACAGCCCTCAAGCCTTCTTCAAAACAGGAAACTGCTCTCCCTGCTTCCTGAAGGACAGGAACTGTCCCTATGGCAACCATGGGACAAAGAGGCCACATTAACCCTTTCAGAGAGGGCAGGCATGGCCCAGAACCTCTTCTCACCAACCTCTCCTGGGTATGACACTGCACAGGTGACAAGGGGGGGAGGGGGAGTCCACCTCCCCTGAGTCTCACTGCTGCAAGGGAAAGGCAGGGCTGGGATTTTGTGCCCATTAGTTGGATGAAAGTGCTGAGGTGAACTCAGAGGAGTAGAAAGGCTGGTCATTATCTGGGCCACACAGCAGAAGGGTTTGGGTTTATCCTTAGAGCAATCCAGCCATAGAGCAGTTGAAGCAGGGGAGAGAGGGGACCTATCTCGCACTCTGAAAGATTTTCTGGCCATGGGTGCTGGTAGGTTTCAAATCAAGAGTGACAAGGACTCTGAGAGGTGTTTTTTTCTGGGGTACCTTGCCCTGTGAACCTTGGAAGACCCCAGTTACAAAGAAAGGCCACTTATTTGGTGTTTTGATGGGGGCGAGGCAGGGTGGCCTCCACTCAGGAGCCCAGCCTTGCCCCTGACCAGCCCTCCCTTGGCACTGTAAGGATGCCGGGAACATTGTCACTGCACGCAGCAGGTGCTCAACAGTTGCTTTGGGAATAGCATGTTTTCTCCTTTGCCATGGCCCCTGAGACCTGCATTCCTTTCCCACCCCATCTGTCACCTCCCCATCATCACTGGGTTCTGCCACACTGGCCTCCTCCTCTCCCTCCCTGCCCCTGCCCTGTTCCTTCCAGTCCCATAGACTTTGCGCCTACTCTCTTCCCAAATTCTCACACAGCTGAGCTAGCTACCATCACTATTTTAGTCTCAAATGGGACCTCTTCACAGAGATGACCCTGCCACCACTTCTTGAGTCTCTCAACATCCTATCACCCCAGTTCTTCCCTTGCCTTGCGCTCATCCATACGTGAAATGATCCCATTTGTCTGTCCTTGTGCCTCTGTGCCATCTTTCCCCACAACCAGAATGCCAGGCCTAGGAGGGAAGGGCTGGGTCTTTCTATTTTTGCCAAGCACCAAGAACAGAGCCCAGCACACAGTAAGTGCTCACTATAACATCTATTAAATGCAGGGGACCAGCTCTGAGGAGTTAGCTGAGGGTGAGGGGACCAAAGATTAAGTGTCTGCCCTATAAAAGAACTAACATTTTTTAAGCGACTGACATCACTAAGAGTCTGTGTTGGGTGAGTGCACTGGAAGGACATTTCATTATCCCCATTTTTCAGATGAAGCTCAGAGAAGTAAAAATCTTATGCCTGAGCAGTTGAGGGTAAACTGAGGACTGTGCCTTTCTCCTAACCCTGTCCCACCCTATCTGAAAGGGGCCTCACACACAGAGGATGAAAGAGGTTGGTTTGACTTTCAGAAGGTTTGACTAGGTCACTGCCACAGTCCTCACCTTTGAGTTAATGTAGGGAACCCACATTGCCTGATTTGAAGAATCTTTTGGGCTGCTTAAAATACAAATACCAATGCCTGACTCTAAGCCCAGGGAGGTAAGATTCTCAGGGATTGGGCCCAAGATCCTTTATTTTAGAAAACATGGCGTTAAGACTTTGGAGCCTGAGTGGGAGGAGCCCAGAGACCCTTTTCTCACCAAAGAGCCTTAAGTTCCAACTGGGTCATCAGAGAAGAATCTGACTTAATATTTCGTCCAATGTGTAGTAGTGTCCAAGGCCTGTCAGTGCCCTGCTGTGCGGAGCTGGGGAGCCTGATGCCAAGAGGCCCTGACAAGGAATCCGTTCCAACTTTCTGCCTCTGCCAGCCACCTGTGCTTGGACTCACCTTGGGATGAGGAGCTCCAGCCCTCACAGGGGCTGACCCCCTTCCCTTTCTGGCTGGCTTTGCAGATTAGAGGCAGCAATGTCACCTTCTCCAGTGCACCAGGAGGGGTGGTGGTTTAAAAAGAGGCATTTTGATGAGCCACCAGGGCCACCACCTGATTTATTTTCCCCATTCAAACCACAGAGTAGAGACTGTGTCTCTCCACCGGCCCCACGGCAGAGGGCGAGGGAGATAGTGGCTCCAGAAAGACCATATTAATTAGCTTAACAAGCACAAATGCACCACTGTTTTTGTGCACAGAGAAGTACCTGGGGAGGCAATTGTGACCCCCTGTCATAGACACCATCAATCGCTGGGTGTGAGCCTCCCCCCTGCCAAACCCACATACTTAGAGAAATGAATCTGGCCCAGTCTGGAAATGCCATTAAAACACTTGGCTGCTCTGGGCACTGCTCCATTATCCTGTGGCCACTGGGGCTCAGTCCTTCTAGAAGAGGCTGCAGCCAACACGTAAAGTTACCTGCAGGAGCAGCCTCCAAGGTGCCTTCCAGCAAGGGGGCGCAGGCTGGAGCCCTATCCTCTGCAGCTTGAGGAAATCACTAAAGAGGGCTGGGGATGTGGGGGAGTACCTTCCACCTGTGGTGGCTAAGGAGCTGTGTGATGAATTGTGCTGATTATTCCAGAGCTGGGGACAGAGCTCTGATAGCTTAAATGCAGGAATTGAGCGCCAGCCCCACCATGTACCAGCCCTGAGTCCCAGACCAGTTGCTTTTCCTTCTGGGTATCCCTCTCCTTATCTGTAAAATAATTCTTTTCTAGTACCCTGTGCATACGCCCATTAGAAAAATGAAATGATATAATGACCCTAAAGCCATAACCTGGTGCCTGGCACATAGTAACCTTTCAGCAAACGTTAGACTTCATCACTAGGTATTATTAATGAAGTACCTGGCACATAGTCGGTGATCAGTTAGGATTTGATGTCTTTTAGGAAGTAGAAAACACTTGTATTTTAGGAAGATCCAACCCATGTGCCATCTCTCACTGATTTGATACTTCGATTAACCTATTTTTAACTATTTTAAATGCCATTTGTTCACCGATAGCAGCATCCAGCCCTTGCTGTCCAGGGACAGTTTCCCAGGGTCAGGTCAAACTCATAAATTTGAAGCCTGGGGAAAATTTGCCTCTACCTGTCAACATCGCCCTCAAGATCCAGACACTCCCTGCCTGTAGGTGTGGGCTTGGTGCCTCCTCAGACTGATAGGACTGTGGGGCTTTACATAACATGTTTTTAATTTTTACAAGTGCTCTATATGTATATACATCGTGTGTGTAATACCCTTTTTATAGATGAGGAAACCAAGGCCCAGTGATACGCCTGGAAACACATGGCTGGCATGTGAAAGAAACATGACCTCATGTCTAGTCATAACTGAGGACTTTCCTACAAACATGTAGATAATTTTCCCCCAAACAGTGGCAGTTGCAAGATCTTATTCAAAAATTCAGACTGTCTAGTCGGACACAGTGGCTCACGCCTGTAATCCCAGCATTTGGGAGGCCGAGGTGGGTGGATCTTCTGAACTTAGGAGTTCAAGACCAGCCTGAGACCTCATCTCCAAAAAATAGCCACACGTTGTGACAGGTGCCTTTAGTCACAGCTACTCGGGGGGGCTGAGACAGGAGGATCATTTGAGCCCATGAGTTTGAGGTTGCTGTGAGCTATGACACCATGGCACTCAACCCCAGGCACAAAGTGACACTCTGTCATCCCTCCCCCAAAAAAGAAATTAAGACTGTCTGGATGGTACCAGCAGAGCATGGGGTTTTACACCAAGCATGGGACCCTCCTGAGTACAGGGCCCCTTGTGGCTGCACTGCTTGCCCACCTAGGAGGCTGGCCCAGGCCCAGCTCACAGCCAGATGCAGCGTAGGAGTGAGATATACATTGAGTGAGTGAAATGGCATGTCCTCCCTCAACGCCATGAGGTGGACATCGAACCATGAACTCTCAGATGTTCATGAGAACTTGTTCTCAACCTGTGGGTTGCAGCCCCTTTGTAACAATGAAAATACATTGCGGCATTAGGAAGGTTGAGAACCACTGTTCTACATGGTTTTAGACTCAGCCTGCACTATCCACCAAGTCCCTGCCTCCCACTTCACGGTTGCCCATTGTTCCCTGTTGACCCCAATCCTGGCCTTTGTTTTCCTGACCCCAGAAAGAAGGGGTAGTGTTTACCATGGGCTGAAGTTTATTTTATTTTTGTGTTTTCCAATAATTGATTCCAACAGTCCTACAGATGTCCTGCTAAAGGAAAACATGTTTTGCTCGCTCAACCTTCGACTTCCTCATGGCACCACAGTGGTGGGGGCCCACGGCCATGAGGAAAGCGTGGGGTGACTTTTCCCTTGGTTATTTTATTTTTTTCCATCTCACCATTGGGGGACAACAAAACATGTTTTCCTTTTTCTCCGAAGGAAATTGGAACTTTCTTATTGACTACTTGCCTAAAATTCATCTTCCTTCTCCTGAGATTATCTTGGACTGGGTGAGAAGTGTGAGTTAACTTCAAAATAAAGGGATGTCCATCATCTTACTAAAAGGACCACTGTCATATGGTGCCGCCGCTGCTGCTGAAATTCACCTTGGCTTCCTTGTCAGTCTGCGCACATATTTGAAATGGCTTCATTATCTCAAGTTCACACATTTTGCTCCTAATGTTACCTTTTCCAAATGCACGGGACTGGGAAAACACATACACAGCCAGTATTTTGGTCAGGGGGAATGGCTTTTTAGAGTTCACTGAGACAGAAACGGATATGTGGTGTGAGGGAGGGGTCAAGAGTCTCCCAGTCTCCCTTGGCTGTCCAGTTGATCCAGTGTAAAGCATCCTTTTCCCACTGTACTGCAGTGTCCCCCCTGTGTCATAAATCTGGTGCTTCTTCACTTATTGGTCTGTTCACTTCTGTTCCTTGGGTCTGTTTGTCCATCTGCACCAAGACCACCCTTTCATAATTACTGTGTCTACTGAAATCAGTAAATCTTGTTTGACTTTCTAACTCCTTTATTGTTGGACATTAAGGTTGTTTCCAATGTTTTATTATTATGACTTGCATCGTACTAAGTCACAGTGATAAAAAAGCAATAATAGTTGAGACTTACATTGTGCCAGACTCTAAGTGCTTCACATATATTAACTCGTTTAATCTTTGTAACGGTCCCTTACAGGAGGTGTTATTCTGATCTCTTTTAGAGAGGAGGACTCCGGGCCCAGGGAAGGCTAAGTCTTTGCTTCAGTGCCAAGGCTTCTGCGTGGTGGAGCTAGGGTCTGAACCCAGGCCGATGGGCTGGGAATCTGCTTTCCTCCAGTCCCTTCTGCAGTAGGTGAGTGGATAAAAGAATGAATAGGGTGGAGGTGAGAATGCCTCCTTATCTTCTTGAATTAGCTAAGTGGCCCCCTCCTCACTTGACTTAGGGAAAGTCATTAATTCTCTTTAAGCCTCAGTTTCCTTGTCTATGAAATGGAAATAATAGGTCTACTTGTCTGGGCCAGGGGCTTGAGGGACCAGTACATTGTCCACTGGCTCAGAGGAGGTTCCCTGAGCACTTAGTCATCTTGATGGTCAACCAGGTGCCTTGGTCACCTTGGAAGGCTCTGCCAAAGAGCAGTTTGCATGGCAGACATTCTGGGTTTCCTGCTGGAGCTGGTAGGACCTTCCCAGATGGGGAAATTAAGGCCCGGAGAAGCTCAGGGGATGGCTGGTGGGACCACTTCTCACAGCCGCACTGTGCATTTATAGATGAAAGCACAGGGCTCTCCTGATCACCAGCTCACCAGGGTGGGTGCTTAATGCAGAATGCCCCCTTCCTAGTCACTGGGCTGCCAGGCCCCACTTTGCCAACCCTCACAGGTGGAGCAACCACCTTAGGGCATTGCCTGCCTGCTGCAGCCGGGCTGTGAGCCCCATGAGGATGGGCCAGACTCCCTGAAAGAATGAATCCTTCCCCGCAGTTACCTAGGGTGACCAATCTTCCTGGTTTGCCTAGGACTGAGGGGTTTCCTGGAATACAGGACTTTCAGTGCTAAAGTCAGGAACATTCTGGGCAAACTGTGTGCAAATGTAGGCTTCAGCCTCTATAGTCAACCGTTTGATCTAATCCTCAAGTCTTAGGTCAGGTTCCCGAGGGAGAGCCTGAGTCAGGGAGCCAGGTGCACGTGAATTATTGAAGGCGTGCTCCCAGCAGGAAGAGAGACGCCAGCGGGCGGGAGAGAAAAGCCTCCTCTGGTGAGAGACCTTACCCTGGAGAAGGAGGGCATTGCTCCAGGGGAGGTGCCTGCTGGTGCCCAGGGCAGTGTTCAGGAGAAGGGAACAGCTGTCAACCACCGGCAGCCAGTGGCACTGAAGCTGGGGGCAGGGACACCAAAATGGGAATGAGAGGCAGGGCAGAGAACCCCCAGTGTGCACTCATGTCCTATGGCTATCAGGGAAGGTTAGGATTATATCCTTAATGACCTTTTGGACCCAAAACAACTTGGTAGCTCCCACTGCCAGGAGGAGGAAGTCCCAAGTCCTTCAAGAGTGGGCCTGGCCCTGTGATGTGGCCCCATTGCTGCCCTCCCATGACACGGTCCCCTTTTCCCCACTCCTCCTCTTGGCCATCCCAGCCCCCTCTCTGTCACTGTGCACACCTTGCTTTGCTGAGCTGGGCCCTTCGCCCTCACTGTGTGTCCCCTTTGCCCAGATCTTTCCATGGACTCTTTCAGTCTCTGCTCAGATACCCCTTCCTTGGAGAGGCCGTCCCTGATCCACTGATGTCATCCCCAAGCCCTAAGTTACTCTCCACCACGCTGTTGTCTTTGCCCCTATCTGAAATGACTCTGATTGTTTATGTCTTCACTTGTCCTAGGTCTGTCCCCATCTCCAGACCATCTGTGGGGACTGGAGCTTTCCTGTTCTTTATTGTATCTGCAGGCCTAGAAAGTGCCTGGCATATAGTAAGTGCCCACATAAACGTTTATGAATGAATCAAGCCATCCCTATTTTGTAGGTGACAAAACTGAGTCTCCGAAAAGTCATGCAACTTATATGCAAGGCCACCTGCTGCTGAAATCAATACAGGGGAACGCGGAGGGTGGGCTCCTGACCATCAGGCCGTCACACCTCCTTTGCCTCTGGTTGGCCTATGACAATGGGGACGGTGCCTGACTGTGTTACTGATGGGGCCTGTCTGTGCCATCCCTGCAATTCCTGGGGACCCTAGAGTGCAGGAAGCCTGCAGCCCGCACCATGATCCTACCACTGAAAGGCACTGGCCAGCTCTGGGGGCTGGGGATGGGTGCTGTCTGCTGCAGGTGATCAATGTGAATAATAAACGTTTAGACTTAATAAGCTCGAGTTAACTTCTCTCGCTTCAGTGACTAATGGGCTTCCCCAGCCCATAACTCACGCTGTCTCAGAGCAGCCTCCCTTCCCTCCTTGGCATCCAGGCCTGCTGTGAGATGTTGCTAAGAGGAGGAGGGAGCTGGCTCGGCTGAGTCCTTATTTATGGCAGTGAACACAGCACTTCAGGGCAGCAGCAGGCTCTTTCTGGCTGGTTTTGGCTCCAGGAGAGGAGATGATGAGGCGAAGTGGTGACCAATTTGCCACCTCAGCTGGCTGGTGGAACTCAAGCAAGTTTTTTCCCTCCAGTACCTCAAAGGAGATAATCAGCTGGGCTGTTCCCAGAATCAAACTATGTGATGGATATAAGAAGTGCAGAATAGTTGGAAAGGGTTTGCAAATGTAGGAGAGGAGGAGGTCGCTGGGAATGGAGATGGCTTGTCCCTTGCCTGGACCAGCAGTGTCAGCATCATCTAAGGGCCTGTCAGAATGGCAGCATCTTGGCCCTGCCCTAAGTCTGTGGACCAGAATCCACACGTTCATAAGATCCTCAGTGACTCCAGTGCTTATTCCTGAAAAGCTGGCCTAGACTGAGTGTGGCCAACCAGTAACTTTGGCACCCCCCCATTCACTAGTCCCTTGCTGGGGCAGACACGGCTAAAATCAATCACCGCGCTCTTGCCAGGAGATCCTTGGAGCCCTTTCT
The DNA here is from genome assembly GCA_963574355.1 of Loris lydekkerianus. NCBI lineage: Eukaryota > Metazoa > Chordata > Mammalia > Primates > Lorisidae > Loris > Loris lydekkerianus. The sequence continues at coordinate 55,554 of CAUYPK010171242.1, forward strand.
GCACCCCTGGCAGCCATTACCACTGTTGATATGCGACATGCAAACTGGTTGTCATCCCAGACCTACACCCTACACTCCCAAATCTTTGACCAAGACTCAGACACCCAGCCCAGTCCCTTCTGCAGTTTCTGGAATCAATCATATTTACAGAACAGAGAAGGTAAGATGAGGCACAGGAGAGGAAGATGCAGAAAACTGAGGTGGGGAGAACATACTAGACTCAGTGAGTAGTGGTACAGGTAGGGTACAGGTGAGAAGAGGAATGAAAATTCCTTGGGAGGCTCAGAAGGAGGGTCCATGGTAAGCTGGACCCCTCAGCTTGCCAGGGAGAGGACAGCCTTCTATCCTGGGGGCTGAGTCCTGCCTTCCTGCATGATGAAGGCATGATGGGCAGATCCCATAAGAACTGTTTTAAAATGACTTCTAAGAAAGAGCGTTTGCAACTCAAATTATTAGAGCTATCAAAACTTATTGCAAAAGTCAAACAAAACAGAAGTGACATAGGAAAATTTAATCATCTTGCTGCTAGTGACCTTCCCCTGGGGTAACTGATGTTAGCAGTTTGGTGAATATTTCTTTCCAGTTGACTCCACTCTTTCAAACATGTTTACAAAAATAGGATCATACCACAAACCTGAGTTTGCAACTTGTTTTTGTCTAATAATATATCATAAACACAGTGCCAGGTTCATACATATGCAAGTATGTACACACAGATGTAATTGTGTTTATCAGCTGCCTAACATTTCAGAGAACAAATGTCCCAGAATTTATTAAATTATTCCCCTAATGATCAACATTTAGTGCCTTTTGGGGGGCAGGGGGCAAACATCCTTGTACCTATCACCTTATGTGTCTATTTGGTTTTGCATGATGCATTCACCAAAGTGGAATTGCTGGATCAAAGGACATACACGTTTTAAACTTTAATACAGAATACTATCCCAAAAGATCATGGCAGCTCACATTCCCATGAGCAGTGTCAAAACTGCTTGCCTGTCCCCCTCCTTGCTGGCTCTGGATGCCATTAATATTTAATAATTTTCCAATCTGATGGGATAAAAATGGCATTTCATTGTTCCTTTATTTTGCATTTCCATGACTGCCTGAGAGGTTGAGCATTTTTTCATCTGTTTATTGGCCATTTGCATTTCTGCATCTCTCAGTTGTCTGGTCGTATTCTTTGCTCACATTTTTTCCCTTTATTTTTGTTTTTGTATTTTTCTTATCAATTTTAGGTACTCTTTTGTGTGTGCAGCATATTAACCCTTTGTCTATCTCATGCGTGTTTCACCTCTGTGCCAGAAAGATCTCTGCAAGCCACATGGATAAAACACCCCAGATAAAACAATAGGAATAAATGCAAATTCTAGCTCTTGAGTCTGCAGGCCCACATTACCTTGGATAAAGGAGGTGGGATGTGTTAACCACTTGTGACATCAGAGGTTGGTGAGTTCAGTGGGAGGTAACATTGGGATGCAGCTGCAAAAACCAGCTAAAAGGGATTTAGGACACATTCATAGAGATGGACGATTTGCAATGTTCTGCCCACCTCTGCAAAAGATACTCAGTTCTTGGCCCCTGTGAGAAGGGCGAGATGGTGGAGCCCCCATTCCATGAGGAGAATAGCAAGGCTGTCCTAGGGCAGGGGGAGCAGATGGACTTACGGGCCCAGAGGGCAAAGTGGGGGCCCATGAGACATCCCAGGGAGATGGGTCCCAGGTGAGAGTGAGGAGAAACTTCTTCTTAGCCACCTAGATCCAGAATTGCATACTAAGTACTCCCCACCCCTTTCCCTGCTTTATCTTCTCCCTCATAGTCCCTGCACTTTCTACCAATCCATATATTTTATTAACTTTGTGTACTGTCTGTCCCCTCACTAGAATGTCATCTCCCATGAGGACAAGAGTTTTTGTTGGTTTTGTCACTGCTGTGTCTCTTCCATAAACATTGTTAATATTTCTCCCGATCAGAGCTGTGCAGAAATGGGATGAAGTACCCAATAGGTAGTGAGCATCTCTTCAGATGTGGTGAGTAAGCAGAGTCTGGCACTGACAGGCTTTCTATGTGGGAGATCTCAGTATTCGTCTGTGGTTCTCCTACCAAGGTGAGGTCCGGAAGGGCCTGTGGGTCAACAGGAGACACACACACCCCCCTCGCCAGGCCTCCCAGGGCTGTGTGGGTCTGCAAGTCAGCCATCTGGAACACCAGAGCTCTCCAACTGGGTCAGCTTCTGTTTATGTCCTTGTCCTGGCCCATCCTGCACCAGGCCCCACCCCTGGTCAGCCCCAGGCCAACCTCAATTCTCCCCCCAGCATGAGGCCCTTATGTTTTGGAAAATCAACCAGTATCACACCAGACTGAAAATATCTTGAAATATCACTTGTGACTTCCTCCCGCTCCCCAAGGCCCCTGCCTGGGCGGGCAGCAACCTTTCCCTTGCTGTTGATTTTCAAGAAAGGCTCTTCCATTGCTGGGACACTGGGACACAGGGAATTTCCAGTATTTTTCTTCCTCCGGCTGTTTTTTTTTGTTTTTTTTTTGGCCTTCAGAGGCCCACATTGTGTTGTCCTGACGCAGCTCCAGGCAGTGTTTTGCCCCAAAGGCCTGGGCTGGGTCAGTGAGGCCTGGACCAGCAGCCCGGCTCCTTGGGCGCAGAAACAATGCCTCCATAATTCATTGAAAACTCCCCTTGGATGACTCTTTCCTGTTGCTGATTGTCTCTGCGTTCCAGGACTGCACAAACTGCTTTTTCCTGCGGCTAAATTTAAAAGGGATAGACTCTGGAAACAGTGCACCAGGCTGGCCTCACTGGGGGCAACGGTGGAGAGGCTGGGTGGAAGCAGAGCCCAGAAGCCACCACTTCCCTGGCAACCCTGGGGCTGCAGGATTGTCTTCCAAATCACCCTTTGAGCCCTTTGGGCCATAGGCACAGATTTTGGACTTCAGAAGGGCTGCCATCTCTGTAGAGGTCAGAGGGATTGCAGCTGAGAAGACTTAAGGGGTCCCAGGTGCTGTCCCAAAGCAGGGTAGCAGACAAGTCAGGAAGCCCAGAGGGCAGTGCCAGAGCCACTGGGGGCTGGAGCCAAAGGCCAGGAGAGTCCTCTCAGGCACAGCATAGCAGGGAGGATGCAGGCATCCAGGAGGAGTGAGCCCTTCATCACTGGAGGTATGAGAACACAGGTGGGATCCCACCTGCCAAGGAAGCTGTCAAGGGCTGACAGTGCCAGGTCCAAGTCAGGTACTGAGAGGGCATTTCCAGGCTTTGGCACCTTTAGTTGTGCACCAGCAATCTCAGAGGTCCCAGCAGCCTTGTGTCCTCTACTCAAACAGCTTTTGGTAAGTGTGGAGCACACTCCTCTGGGTTTCTAGCTCTGCCACTGACCTTGTGCCCTTACAAAAGTCTTTTTGTCTCTATGTGCCTCGATGTTCTCATCTTCAACATGGGAATAATGAAAAGCACCCACGTCTTAGGGCTAGGACAGGCAAGTTATTACCTATGAAGTCTTTAGAACAGTCTCTGGCACAGTAAATATGAGTTTTTAAAAACTATTACTGAGGGACACTAAAGAGAAGGCTTCACTTCACATTGTCAGAAATGGCAGCGTTGAGTTAAGCATTGCCTCCTCTGGGGTCAGATTTAAGTCCCTCCAAGGGAGAGGTTAAGTCCTTAGGCCCGGGACCTGGTTTTGTCCCTAATAGATGGGGCATATGGCAGGGGCAGCACTGGCCGCAGGGTTGAGCCCACCTGTTCAGGAAGATGCTGAGTCCTGTGGCCCCTCCCTCTGCAGCCTCCCATCCTTCCTGTCTACCCCTTCCTGGGTGGCTCTTTAGTGGAACTTGGGGGCCCAGCCTGGCATCCACTATCCCTGTGCCATCCTGGATCATCCACTCGTTTGCCAGTTGACCTCAGCCAGCCATGTCATCTCTCGGTTTCCTCATCTATAAAATGAGGGCTGGCCCCAACATTACAGGACTGCTGAGTGGGGTAGACACAGGGTGCACAGGGGACCGGTGAGATGTGGAAAGCCCTGGTAGGTAGAGAGCAAAACCTGCTGCTGTCCCTACACCCTGAGCCCAGGGTGGAGAGGGAAGTCAGGGCTCCTGGCAGTAGCTCTGTGGGCAGCCCTGGCCAGTGTACAGACGCCCTCCAGTGGCCTGAGACACGCCAAGAGCCCAGATCCAACTCCTTATAAAAGAAGTTCTCAGCTGGGCGTGGTGGCACCCACCTGTAATCCCAGCACTCTGGGAGGTTGAGACAGGTGGATTGGCTGAGCTCACAGATTCAAGACCAGCCTGAGCAAGAGGGAGACCCTATCTCTAAAAATAGCCAGGTGTTGTGGAGGGTATCTGTAGTCACAGCTACTTGGGAGGCTGAGGCAAGTGAATCGCTTGAGCCCACGAGTTGGAGGTTGCTGTGAGTTATGACAGCACAGCACTCTACCAAGGGTGACAAAGTGAGACTTTGTCTCAAAAAAAAAAAAAAAAAAAAAAAGGAGTTCTCAGAACCCAGCTGAGGTGGATGGGACAAAGGCTTCCACGTGTTCCCATTTCCCAGAGGACAAGAAGGGAGAGGGAGCAAAATATCACAGAGAATGGGACAGACACCCCAGATACCCCCAGACTAAAGGATCCTGACCGCAGCCTGCCTGTGAGGGTGGGGCCTGTGGGGCCTGCTCGCGGGGGTGTTTGCCACCTGCTCCTTCAACAGATAACCTCTCATCACATCCATTGCATTCGCAACTTGGATAGATTTAAAAAGGCACCTTCTAATCACTGCCGTGATTTTCCATAAATACAAGGTCACTGTAAAATAGATAGATGGGACGTAAAGCTGTATCGTTAACTTCTAGCCAAACAGTGTTGAGCTCCAGCTCCGCCCTCCCCGTGGTGGTAGAGGTGTTGGAGGCAGGGTAATACCCGGAGACTGCTCCCTGGTGTAGTCAGGAGATGAGAAGAGAGGGGAGCACAGTGCTTACAGCTAGGACAGCTGCCTGAATTCCTGGAGAGTCCCCTGCTGACTCTCCAGGTGCCTGGAGGCCAGCTTAGGGGAGGGTCCTGGATCTCAGGCTGGGCAAGCCTAGGACATGAGCCACACTGTGCTCTCAGAGGTGCACGATCACTGCTCATACCTCCCTTACAGCTCACAGCTCCTGCAGGGTCCTCCTTCCCCAGGAGGTTCCTCCCAGAGGTCCCAGCCCTGCATCTTTCACTTGTGCAGGTGGCAGGTTGGATTGGAACCTGCAGATGGTGGCATTGGCCCTCCTGACCATGCCCCTGGGCGGCCTCCACTCGGGAGCAGCATCTCCATCCTGCCGCTGAGTTCATCCTGCTGCCTAGCTTTCTCACCTGCTGGCCTTGATCTTCAAAATAACATCCACACACTCTTCTGCCCACCTGGCCCCGGACAGACTGTTCTTCCCGGCAGCAAAGAGGGATGCTGCTCAAACTACATCTGTCCTCTGTTCAGTACCCTCCATGGCTCCTACCTCACTCAGGGTAAAGGCCAAACTCCTTCCAGGGGTCCACCCCACACACACTGTCACCTCTCTGACATCACCTCCTTCCCACTGTCCAGCTCTCCCACACCAGTCCCACGGGCCCTTGCTCTTCTCTCCGTGCTCCAAGCATGCTCCCGCTCCAGGTCTTTCCTTGGAAGGCCTGACTTTGAGACATCTCCGGGGCTCACTGTGCACCTCCTTCGGGGCTTTGTTCAGACATCACCACCTCAGTGCAGCCCCACTGCTTCCCTGTCCCACAGCACACTCACCACATCGGATACACTGCACACTTCACTCACCAGTTTGGTGTCTTTCTCTCCCCTTATAGGGAAAAGAAGGGTCGTGTCTGTTTTGTCCACTGCTGTAGCCTGGGAGGAGCTAGGCACTAGGGTCGGTCAGCACATGTGTGCTGGGTGTCAGGTGGGATGATGGACTCTTGCTGGCTTGAGGCACGGCTGGCCCAGCATTGCCCCATGTGACAGCCTCACAGGGCCTGAGCAGAGCCTGTGGTGCTCAGTGTGGGGCTGGTGGAAACCAGGGGCTCACAGTGCTGTGGGGAGTTGAGTGGCCTCTGGGCTGGACCCAACACCCCCCAGAACAGCCTGGCCTCAGGCCCTTGCTGAGGTGGGAGTACACTGTCACAGCCCCAGGTGGCTGGAGGTGGCCACTGACCTTACTCATGTCCTTAAGCAAAGTTTTCACTGACCCAGGACTAGAATCAGGCCTCCTGACTTCCAGGCTTCTCAGGGTAGATGACAATTCTCCCCCTGGACAGTGTGCTGGTCCCCTCTGTGTGGTGGCTTCACAGGTGCACCTGCCTCCTGGGCCTGATGGAAGATTGAAATGAAAAAGCCCAAGTGGCATGACCTGCACCCTGTCCAGAGAACCCGTGAGAGCCTCTGGGAACCTCTTGGTGGAAGGCCTTCACTGAGGGACTGTAGGCACGGTGCGGTCTTGGGGAGAGCTGCTCTGGAATAAGGTCGTGAGCTGCCTCTAAACTGAGGTGAAGAGAGTGAGAGGAGCCAGAGGGAAGAGGGCTCTGGGGCCCATGTGGGGGCAAGAGGAGAAGAAGGGAGCTGTACTGGCTTCAATATGCTCTTCTCGGGAGTCTGCAGGGCTCGGTCTGCTCCTAGGTCCAAGCCCATCACAGCCAAAGGCCCTGTGGCCACCCCTTTCCCACTCTTCCTCCCATCCTGCCTCTTCTCCTACCAACATTCACTCAGTCATTCAACAAACATTCTCTGCAGACTTTCTCTGTGCAAAGACATCACTGAGAGATGAGACCCAGGCCCTGGCTAGAGGAGCCCATTAAAAAATCCAAAATGCTGACAATACCAGATGCTGGTGAGGATGTGGAGCAGCCTCCTCATTCACGGCCAATGGGGAGGCCACTTTGGAAGTCAGAATGGCAGTTTCATACAAAACTAAACAGACTTTTACCATATGCTCCAGCAATAATTCTCCTGGTATTTACCCAAATGAGTTGAAAACTCCTTAGATCTGCTCACAGATGTTTATAGCAGCTTTATTCATAATGGACAAAAAGACTAGAAGTGGCCAAAATGTGCTTCAGTAGATAAGTGGATAAGTAAACCCCAGGACATCCAGACAATGAAATATTCAGTGCTATACAGAGTCAGACTGGGGCTGGTCAGGGGTGGGGCTGGAGTACAGGACGGGCCAGGGTGAGGACGTGCACAGAGGAAGAAAGGAGAGATTTGAAGGGAATGTAAGTGCATTATCACTAAGAGAAATAGCCAACGTGGAAGGCTACCCACTGTCTAATTCCAACTATTTGACATTCCGGAAAAGCCAAAATTATAAAGACAGTGAAAAAGTCAGTGCTTGCCAGGGTTGGGGGATGCAAAGAATGAATCAACAGAGCTCAGGAGATTTTTAGGCCAGTGACACTATTCTGTGCGACTCTGCAGTGGTGGATCCGTGTCACTGTACATCTGTCCTAACCCATGGAGTGTGCAGTGTCAAGCGTGAGCCCTCACAGAAACCGTGGACTTAGATTGGTGTTGGTGTGTCAATGGGGGCTCACTGCTTGGTCGGGGAAGGTGCACAGGAGGTATAAAGGAACTCTGTACCTTCTGCTCAATTTTGCTGCGAACGTAAAAACACTCTAAAAATTGAAGTCAAGTTTTATTTTAAAATTGGAGAGACACTGGGCATGGTGGCTCCTATCTGCAGTCCCAGCTGCTCAGAACTAAGGTAGGAGGACCGCGGGAGCCCCGGAGTTTGAGTTTGCTTTGAGCTACGATGATACCACTGCACTCTAGCCTGGGCAGCAGAGTGAGACCCTGTCATTCATTTATTCATTCATAAATAAAGACATGAAGAAATACCTCCCACCACACCTGAGAGAGCACGTGAGGATAGCTCTTAGCCCAGAGTCTAAAAGAGATTGTTACTGTGGAGATCGAAGTGTTCTGGGTGCACCGGATCAAGGATGCTGAGGCTGTCTCCTTCCCTCCAGCTTCCTGGACCGAGAAAAGCCGTTGGGCTCACCTTCTCTGTGAATTCACCTAGGGACTTTGTCCAGTTCTTTTGTCACTACTGCCCCGTGGCCAGTTGCTCCATGCTTTATTATCCTGACTATTCCCACAACACCCACAGACTGAGAACGAAAGGAATTAATCCACCAAATAAAGAACCACTAAGTCCTAGAAAGGGGAAGAAGGAAGTAGGAATCTCACTGGTGGGAACGCTGATGCCCGAGGGCTGCCTGGCCTTAGACCAGCACTTGCCTGTGCCCAGCCTCAGTTTCCCCATCTGTAAAGGAAACTGCCAGGCGCCATAACCCTTGATATAATTCCCAGGACACAGTCAAGAGTAGAAAGAATAATATTGCTTGTCAGGTGGAAGAATTCATGTCAGGCTCAGCTGTCAAGTAGCTAGAGGCCTCTGGCAAGTTGCTGAGCTTCCGGGAGGCTGTTTCCTCACTGAAGATTGGGGGTGATTGAACTGGCTAATCACAGGAGAAGAACTTTGCCTACTTGACAAGGTAGGTGTCTGTCTAATAAATAGTCACTATTATTGTTGGGCTGTTAGAAATTACGAGGGCATATGTTCTTGGAATGCCGAAATTTGTCTGGGCGGTAGATGTACAAGAATGGGGGCTCCAGAGCCCAGATCCCAGCCCTGCCACTAACTAGCTTTGTGATCTTGGGTAAGTTAAATCATCTCTCCATGTTTAAACAATCTGTGATTGTCTATAAACACAAGAGAATTACCTCATAGAATTGTTTTTTCTAAACAGACAGTACAGTTCACTCAGAGTGTACAGTTCAGTGGTCATTAATATATTCACAGAGACGTGTGGCTCTTGCCACAGTGGATTTTAGGGTGTTTTCATCACCCCAGAAAGAAAACCCATACCCTTTAACAGTCTCTCTCCATTCCTTCCCCACCCACTCGTCAACTACTAATCTAGATTCTGTCTCTACAGATTTGCCTATTCGGACCATTTCATAGGAATGGCATCCTTCAATGTGTGGCCTGCTGAGACGGCCCTCTTTTACTTTCAGGTTTCACCCATTTTGTAGCATGTGTTAGAGCTTTATTCCTTTTTGTTGGTAAAAAACATTTCACTGTACGGATATACCAAATTTTATCGATTGATTGACTGCTGGGCATTTGGGTGCTTTTCATTTCTGGCAATTATGAATCAATCTGCTGTGAACATTTGCATACAGGTTTTTGTGTGGACATATGTTTTCATTTTCCTGAGCGGATACCTAGGAGTGGAACTGCTGGATCATAGGACACACAGGGCAGCCCCGTGTTTAACTGCTTGAGGAATTGCTGGATTCTTTTCCAAGTGGCTGCATCACCTTGCGTTCCCACCAGAAATATAAGGGGTCGTGGTTTCTCTGCAACCTCACCAGCACTTGGCATTGTCTCTCTTTTTTATGACAGTGGGTGTGAAGTGCTATTTCATTGTGGTTTTAATTCGCATTTCCCTAATGACTAATGATGTTGAACAACTTTTCATGTGTTTATTCACCACTCGTGTATTTTCTTTGTGGAAATGTCTTTTCAGCTCCTTTGCCCACATCTTAATTGGGTTATTTGTTCTGGGCTTTTTTATTACGCTCACTCTGCTTTGTAGGAATAGAACTAGAGCCTGAAAACTTGCATTTTCATCAGGCAGGCTGGCAATACACAATCAAACAAGACCAGTAGCAGGCACTAAGAGGAACATAATCTAGGCAGAGTGCTGTCAGGAGCCAAGGGATGGAGGTGAAGGATGTGAGAGGGAGGGCAGGGGCCCCTCTGAGGAGCTGAGACTGACCAATTGTAAGTTGCTAAGCATCTGGAGATCTAGCAAATTAGCCTTCCAGGCAGAAGAGTGGCTGTGCAAAGGCCCTGGGGTTGGGGTGGATCTTAATATACTTGATGGGGACCACTATGAGGAAGAGAGAAAGGTGAGAGGGGACATCAAGGGTGGAGGGAGGCAGGTGGGCCTTTGTACATTTTGACCTGCAGAAAGTAGCTGCAGCTTCGCCAGCTCAGGGAGGATTCCAAGCTCACTAGGGCTTGGAATCCTAGATCAGATCCTGCTTCCAGCATAGATGGGCTATGGGGCCACAGGCTAGGCCTTTCCCTACTCTCAGCTTCAGCTTGTCACCTGAAAATGGAGTGATGAGCATGGAAGGCATTGAGGTGGGCATCAAACAGGCTAAGGCAGGCGAGTTGAGTGCCTGGCATGTAGTAGGAGGACAAAAAAGACAATTTCCTCATTTGCAAACACGGTGAAGGTCAGGCTCTGCTTGCCTTTCACCATTAAGTCCCCAAGGCCTGGCAGGTAGTAGCTGCTCACTAAAGGACAGTTGCCTTCGTGACCAGGGTGGGCTTCTAACATTGACCTCTCGGGATTCCTGGCAGGACTAGGTGTGTGCACGAGGCCATCAAGCAGACCTTCCACCCGCTGGCTTTGCAGCCTAGGTTCTAGAGCTGCCTGAGCCTCTCTCAGCCTCCGTTTAATCCCCTGTAAAATGTGCGTGCTAGAATCCTGTGCAAGATTAGATGAACAGATGTATGTCAGGCCTGGTGTGGGACCTAGCACAGCCACTCAGGAGATTCATGTGGCATCACCAGGGTCCTGGGACAAGCTCAGCCCAAGTCAGGGTTGCTCTCTCGCTGCCCTGTCTTCACACCACTGAGTAGCCAAGGTAGCAGCTGCTCATTAAAAATTAGTTGTCTGGATGACCAGAAGGGGTTAGGACCCCTAAAGATCAGCCGAGTGTGGCAGGGGTGAGGGAAGCCAGCCAGAGTGGAAGCTGGAGAGGGCTGTGCACAGGCAGACCTGCCTCTGGGACCTCTCACTTTTCCTTTCCTCTCGGTCCCACTATTTAGCTTGCTAAGAGTCACCCTGCTGCCTAAGGTTGCACCCCCCACTCTCACCATAGGTTGGTCCTGTGACCATCCTCAAATCCAGCGGCTTTCAAGCTTTCGTTGACCACTCTCCCAATGAGGAAATACCTTTTGTACACTGAAGACAAAGACAGAACCCACCCTGCTGCTGTCCCACGTCCCTGAGCTCTGCTCCTGGCTCACTCTTTCACTCCTCGCAACCAACCACCCAGGGGCTAGTCCTCTCCCCACAGACAGATAAGGAAAATGAGGCCTGGAATGTTAAGTCACATGTCTGAGGTCACATGGCCAGGCAGATGGGCCCTAGGACTTGCATTCTTTTTTTTTTTTTTTTTTTTTTGAGACAGAGTGTCACTATGTTGCCCTTGGTAAAGTGCTGTGGCGTCACAGCTCACAGCAACCTCCAACTCTTGAGCTTAAGTGATTCTCTTGCTTCAGCCTCCTGAGTAGCTAGGACTACAGGCACCTGCCACAATGCCCTTTTCTGGTTGTAGTTGTCATTGTCGTTTGGCAGGCCTGGGCTGGGTTTGAACCCACCAGCTTTGGTGTATGTGGCTAGCCGCTGAACTACAGGTGCCGAGCTGGGACTTAAAATTTTTTTTTACCACTGCACTCCCCAAGTGACTGAAATGGAGCTTGTCACTGTTACATGCAATGATCTTGTTTTCTATTACAGCTCTTCTTCGCACATTATGAAGAACTCCATGGATTTTGCAAGTCACTACTGGGTTGTAATTTACACTGTGAAACATCCTGCCCAGACCCATTGCGAGACAGACTGTCAGATACTCAGAGAGAAGGGGGTACACTGATGGGGCTCACACCTCCCCCGTTCTCCAGGAACTGTCCTTCACTCCACCACCACCACCCCCATCCCCCCACCACAGGACCAGAGCTGGAGCAACTCAATCTCTCACATGTTAGCTGACAGCTCTGGGGCAGGTCGGGGGTCTCTGCCAGTCCCTAGGCATAGGCAAGAGACAGAGCAGCCAGGGGTTGGCCCACCCCCAATCTCTTCAGCTGGGGAAGTCATTATGATATGGCAAGCTGGGCGGGAGGAGATGCTCAGAGATAGGGAGCCCTGGTTGGAGCTGATAGTCTATTCCCACTCCTGCTCCTTGGCAGGCAGCCAAGCTTCTTAACCCTTGAGGGAGCTGGAGACTGGGAGGCAGCCAGCAGGTGGGTGGGCCTCACTGGTGTGGAGGTAACACTGTTAAACTATTTTATTAATAGCAATCCTCATCCATGTTTCCTGAGCACGAACTAAATCTTTTCTCTGCGTGATCCATTTAATCCACTTGGTATCCCTTGGTTGTTTTTTTTTGTTGTTTTTTTTTTTTTGAGACAGAGTCTCTCCTGGCCCCCTGGGTAGAGCGCTGTTGCATCATAGCTCACAGCAACCTCAAACTCTTGGGCTCAAGAGATCCTCTTGCCTCAGCCTCCCCAGTAGCTGGGACTACAGAAGCCGGCCACAGTGCCCTGCCATTTTTAGAGATGGGATCTCGGTCTTGCTCAGGCTGGTCTCAAATTCCTGAGCTCAAGCAATCCACCCACCTCGGCCTCCCAGAGTGCTGGGATTACAAGCATGAGCCACTGTGCCTGGCCTGGGAGGTTGCTACTGTGGTCATCCCATTCTACGTATGAGGAAGTGGCTGTCTGGAGACCAAAGTTGCTTGATTCCAAGGCAGGGGTGGGAGGGAAAGTGCAGGAAAGGGCAAGTGTTGTTTATTCAAGGGGAAACACTTGAGGGTTCTGGGGGAGGGGTATGGGGGCCTTGGGAAGGTGGAGCCTCATCTATTCTGCATCCTCAGGGCCTTGGTGGACCTCTGGGGGCTCTCAGCAGGGTGGCCCCATCTTCTCGGGCTTGCTTTTTCAGTACGTTCCTGGCACTGCGGCTGCTGTGTTATGGATCACAGGTGTTTCTTAGCCATCCCACTGTGTGTTTAAGACCCCCTGTCCCCTGCCTGCAACCTGGCCTGAGTTGCTCCCAGTGAGAAACTTGACTTTATAGACGAGCTCATATTCAGCAATTTGCTAAATCCATGGTAGACCCAATAGTTTATCTATTGATTCTGTTGGTTTTTCTAGGCAGATGATGAAATTATCTGAAAATAGTGATAATTTTATCTTTTCCCGTCCGAATGCCTGTATTTTAATATATTCCTACAGAGTGTTCAAGATTTCCAATATTTTTTGGATAGTACGCTGGCAGTAGTATCCTTGCATTGTTCCTAATCTTATAGGAAATGCATTTAAAGTGTCTCTGTTAAGAAACATACTTGTAGGTTTCTGTTATATAACCTTTAATAAGAAAGTGACCTTCTATTTTCAGTCTTCTAAGACTTTATCTAATGCATTTTGTTCACCAATTCAGATAGTATTTTATTTTTCTTTAGTTTATTAATGTGGTGAATTACATTGATTGATTTTCTGATGCTAAACTGTCTTTGCATTGCTAGGATAAATTTACCTGATTATAACTTTTTTTTTTTTTTTTAAATAGGGTCTTGCTCTGTCACTCAGGCTGGAGGGCAATGACACAATCACAGTTCTCTATAATCTCAAACTCCTGGGTTCAAGGGATCCTCCTGTTTCAGCCTCCTGAGCAGCCAGGACTTCAGGCATGAGCTACCACATCCAGCCAATTTAACTTTTGTTTTTTTTTTTTGAGACAGAGTCTTACTTTGTCGCCTTTGGTAGAATGCTGTGATGTCATAGCTCACAGCAACCTCAAACTCTTTGGCTCAAGTGATTCTCTTGCCTCAGCTTCCCAAGTAGCTGGGACTACAGGTGCCTGCCACAACACCAGGCTATTTTTAGAGATGGGGTCTTGCTCTTGCTCAGGCTGGTCTTGAACCCATGAGCTCAGGAAATCCACCCACCTTAGTCTCCCAGAGTGCTAGGATTACAGGTGTGAACCACATGGTACACTTTGTCCTCAAAAGGTATACCACACACCATGCTAATTAAAAAAATTTTTCTTTTTGTAGAGATGACATTTGCTATGTTGCCCAGGCTGATCTCAAGCTCCTGGGCTCAAGTAATCTTCCCTCCCACCTTGGCTTACCAAAGTGCTGGGATTATAGGCATGAGGTATCCCATCCAGCCCCATAAGTTATTATTTTTAAAAGCAAATATACAATTGGATTCAGTTAGCTAATATTTTATTTCAAATTTTTGTATCTATATTCACATGTGAAACAAGCAATGAGCTTTTCATCTTCTTTCCTTTATATTGACCTTATCTGATTTTGAGGTGTACGAGGCTCAGAAAGAACCCAGTTGCCCACCTAAACTATATTGTGGTATATCTGTATGATGAGATTCTGTAAGCCGAGGTGATCAAAAGAACTTCAATCATACGCAAAACACAGATGATGACATTCATGAACATAATGAATATAAAAGAAACCAGACACAAAAGAGTGCATAGTACATTATTCCATTTAAATAAAATGCAAAAGCAGGCAAAACTAATGTATAAGGTGTTGATTTTATCTGGATTCTGGTCTCATGAATACGCTCACCTTGTGAGAATCCACTCAGCTGGAACTTATGCATTGTTGATTTTTCTGTGTTTGTTATATTTTGACAAAATTTACACTGAAAAAATACAGCCTTATAAAATGATTTGGGAAGCATTTACTATTTTTAGGAGCAACTTATAAAAGATGGGTGGGATTACACCTGCGGTGCATCTTACAAGGGTCTATGTGAAACTTACTAAATGTGGAATGTAAATGTCTTAGCACAATAACTAAGAAAATGCCAGGAAGGCTATGCTAACCAGTGTGATGAAAATGTGTCAAACGGTCTATGAAACTAGTGTACGGTGCCCCATGACCACATTAATGTACACAGCTATGATTTAATAAAAAAAAAAAAAATTAAAAAAAAAAAGATAGGAATAAACTATTCTTTTTTTTTTTTTGAGACAGAATGTGTCACCCTG